>JAPKID020005626.1:0-11027 GCA_026931265.2 Tropidonophis doriae | reverse complement strand
AGCACAAATTCTACTGGCAGGAAGTAGAATTTGTGCTCAATCTTTGGCCCGTTGTTCTCGTATCACATTTCTCAATAGATAATGGAACAATATTCCTTTCCTCCTCCCCAGAATGCCATGCAAAATTTATATTCTGGCTCTTTATGAAGACCACAGAGTATAACTGCCCTTTTTCCTTCTTTCAGTACTCGCCTCCCAGACAAGTGTATACCTTACCTGTAGAAACCCTACTCTCAACAAACAGAGTACACTCAATTTTAAGATTTAAAAAAAACAACAGTCATTGCGAGCAATCATTGGTTGGGATGTCTATTGGCATCAAGTCTTTGTTTTTCTTCATTTATTTTGTAGCTTTGTGAAATAAACAGTCACATTTTCAGTAACATTCCTTGCCAGAATTACATTTCAACAGAAATTTGTTTGTTTTGTCAGCATAGCATCCAAAACAAGAAACAAAATATCTTTTTGTTTTTCTACTAAAAATTCCACAGATCCACCTTTCCATTAATGGAAAAAGAGATATTTATAATTCTATTTCCAAAACATTCATTTTTCAGTCTAGATAACTAAGTTTACTTAATCCAAATTTCCAATAAGAATTAGATAAATTCATGTGCATATTTACTTTTCACCATAAAAGCTAGATAAAGAGTACTCAGTCTAAAAACGTTAAATATGCATGAAAGCAAAATGAAGTCTCATTGCCATAATCAAAGAAACAGATTTTACCACTTTGGGTCTCCCTTCATTTGTTTTTCTCAGCAATGTTTGTTTGAGTGCATTGATCTTCTCATCAAGTTCAGCCAGAGAATAGTTCTGCCATTCAGAAAAAGATAGGAGCTTAGCAAAAACATTTAAATTAAGAAATAATTTGAGAGAAAGCATGGAGTTAATATTCTGGAGAAACGATGAACAACATCCATTTACAATCTTCCACGCCAGTTTTAAAGCATCCTTAACTAATTTATCCTGGTATGGAATCTAAGATTACTTTGGAGGCAACAGTAATTTAATCTCAGATTTCAAACCATAATGTGAATCCTGATTTTATATAGTGATCTTTAGGTAACATTAAATCTAATTTTTAAAAAGTGAGCTGCAATTCAAAGTAACAATAGCACTGAAGCTACCATTAGATATGTGTGAGAATCACATGGTGTCAAATCTGTCAAAACTTTGGATTCAATTACAAAAAGGTGCATCTGAATAGAAACTTTGCACCTGCCCACAACTTTTTAAAGTAGCCACATTTTGTCAGCATTACATGGCAGTTAAAGAAAGCAGCTACTAATCCTGAGGCAGGGGAAACAGCTTTAAAAGGCAGTACATCCATGCTTCCTTATGTTTCAATAATTTTCCAATTATTCATTATTAATTTTCTAATGAATACAAAGTTAATTCCTGACTTAAATACTAATGGCTATAGCAGGAAAATCTCCATGATAATTTAAAATGTTTAGCATTAGAACACAGAGAGAAAAAGATTAAATTTTAATTATTTTCTTTTCAAATTATGAATGAACTGTTAAACAAAATGCTGGTCTTATAAATTGAAAACCAATCTTAGAAACAGTGTAGTTCGAAGAACATTATTTCAATAAAAACTGCTTTAGTCACATTCGGATTTGTGTGAAATCCATGAAACTGCTAATTAATGCTTCAGAAATAACATGGAAAAAGTTCTTCAGGGTACATGGGAAGAGCCACATAATTCCATCTGTAGCTTTTTAAAGCAGTTTCACCTTTCCTGTAATGCTACATGATCTAAAGCACCTTTTCACCTTCACTGAATCACCAAATCCTTCTGGTAAGTTTTTCACACAAACAGGCAACTATGTGAGTTGGCTATATAAGTGAGTTGGTGTGAGAACTGTCCCTATCAGCACTAATGGCAGCTGGAAAATTGGTACAACTGCTGTTTAATCAAATCAGCAATCTGAGAACCAAATTTAAATATCCCTCACAAGAAAGTTTTTTATCTCTGGCCACATTGCTATGCAAAGCTTAGAATTGCTAAACCTGTCAAAGCAAATTTTACTCTGATATTAATATTTCAGGAAGACAAACTAGAATTCACATGTAACCCTTTGGGTGATAGACAAAAAGAACATTCTGAAAAAATTAAAGGTACACCCTCCATTTCATGGATTAGGAAAGCATCTTAAATTTGTAACTGTAAGCACAAATAAATGTAACAAGTAGACTCACTTGATTTTGTTGAATTTTTCTTTTTTTCATAGACAAATGCTGTTAAAAATTCAAATATGTAATACATTATTACTAATTATACCATAGCTTTAATAAAAAGTAACTATCCTTTTTGTCTAGAAAGACTTACATTTTTATGAATGGGAACACAGCAGGTTTTTTTTTCTCGTAACCTCTCTAAGTTTTTCTAGTGTGCCTGTTCATCTCCCATCAGATAAGGAGCAAAGTGCTTCTACTATGCAAGTTATCATTGTTATTCTAATCTTTCTGAACGGATTCAATCATGTTGATCAGTCTTCTCTCTTTTCCCCCCCCTCCCCACTTCTCTGGAAAAAAAAAAGAAAATTTGAGAAAAAGATTTTTGTTTAATGTGTTAATTTTTTAAACTGTTAACTCCCTTTAACTGAACTGGTTTTTAATAAGAACTCAAAGAGGACTCAAATAGAAACTGTGTATTACATGTGTGGTACACATGTAGCCATTTGATAGATCAGCTCTTAAGAGAAAATCTTCACAGCTATATAAGAGGAAAACACTCTGAACACTTTTTCAAAGCTAATCAATCTTATTGAAACAACACCCCATGAATTTCCCAGTGTGTACAGAGAATTCCTGTGTCTGCTAATAGCCCAATTGACCTTGATGGAAATCACCATGCAGAGCTATCACTTCAGATGAATTGAACAAGGCTATTTCGAAAACTCTGGATCCAAATATACACATCCCCATTCAAGACATTTAGAACAAGGTACCAAGACTTAATAAGACTACTTACCACAGATTGAAAATATTCAGGAGACATCCCTTCCAATTCAAGAATTTTATCTTCAAGCTTTTTTATCCTCTGATAAATATCTTTTGGCACTGGTCCACCTATATTGAAGCATTAGAAAGGAAAACCATCAAAAATATATCACGACTAGGACAATTTAAAAAATAAAAATGGAAGGTTTCAGAGGAGGGTTAACCTTCCAACCAAGATGTGAGGATAAAAGAATGAATAAAGGAGAAAGAGAGGGCCCAAAACAATAATATTCTAATGTAATAAATTGCTGGGACATCATAAAGCTTTCTTGACAATTTTTTACATACATGAATGAGAGGTTCCAAATATAGCTGCGAACCCAACCTGAAAATTCTAAAGGTCCAATTACTTCATGTTATTTTCTGAAGATATAATTTTCCACTTTCTGTTCAACAAAGCAGAAATATTAAAGTGGCTAGATCACTGGGGGTTCTTGCACAATGACTCTAAATGCAGGAGTTTTATTTTATTTTGATTATGGTCTTCTTTGTGACAAGCTTATTGCTATATTGTATATTTGTATATGTATAGTACCTTAATATTTTATACAAATGCTGTTATTGATCATCATAATTTGCCAAAATGCATCGATTATCTCCCTGTTCCAATGTAGATTTCTATAATAAGCTTATGAATTAAAAATTTTCATATTTCATTAAAACAGCTCAATAGCAATGTTATTCATTCAGCCCCCCTCCCACCCAAAAGAGCCGCATGTACTATAACCAGACCAGGTTGCCCCTTGGCAAAGTAGTGAAGAATATAATGGGAGGTCAAACAAGGGGGGGGCTTAGAAATCTTTGGGTCCATACAGTGATAATTATTCCAAATAACTAGCTTAAAAAAGTCAACTTTCACAAGATTAAAATGGGGGAGAAAAAACAAGATAATAGTTATTATATTCAATAATTTAAAGGTTATTTAGTTCAACAGATATTAACCTATTTACCACTACCAGGCCACCAGCTAGAAAGCAGTGTGATGAATTTGATGGTATACTTACTATGAAAACTCTAAATAAATGCTGGAACTCACGGTGGGGAAAAAGTTGATCAAAATAGAGAAGAAATGTACCATTCGATGCTGTACATCAATACATTTATGTCTATTCAGATTTTACAATTCTAATCCATTTCAATCTTTGCCTCAGTAAAAATTCTATGGTACAAAAGTAAAAGACGCAGCATGGAATTACAGTTTGCTGGCTGTTGCTGAAAAACATTACAGTTTACAATTCAGCTATAAACTCATTTACTAACCTGTTTGTAACTTTAAATGTGCTTCAATGTTCTGCAGTCTCTCTTCTATTGCTTGATTTCCACAATCATTAGAATGATTGGCATTATGATTGGAAACCTGGGCATCTTCATTTCTAGTCTGAGGTCCATAAGTATTTATAACTCGAGAAACTAGGATTTTTAAAAGTACAAGGTTAATATTTTGCCAAATAACAGGACTGAGCAAGTCCATGGCCCATATATATAGTCTCAAAATGGAAAATTTGAACTAACCAATACATAACCAATAGATATGGAAGAGAGTTTTGATTCTCTCTCAAACAATTGATATGACCCATGATCATTAGCTAAAATGCTCACAACTCAGCAACAGTGATTTGTTTTGAAATACAAAAAGAAAGGAACATGAACATTTACAGAATACAGTGAAATTAGTTCAAAAATATATTTAATGCAACTGAAGAGGCTTCTCTTGCCTTCATTAATTAGCTCTTAGAAAAGCGGTCAGAGAAAGATATAATAGTACTTACCCTTCACATGACTTTTGAAACCTGGATAAGGTGTAAACACTGCATCAGTTCTAGCACAGCTGTTTTCTGAAGATGTTTCGAACAAAAAATCCAAACCATTATTTCAATAACTTTGTGAGCTCATCATTCATTCCAAATGTTCAACAAAGTGAGAAATATTGGTTGAATTCAGAAATTATGCCTAAACTACAAGACATCATGGCTTAATTCACTAAATTTGCTAAAATTATAAGGATATAAATCATTATGGCTTGATATGTTGTCTCATCAAACTTATCTTAACTACATTATTAGTTGGCAGATACAGAAGATAATAATTCTGGCATGTCTAGCGTTATATTTTTATTTGGATTCTAATCTGAAAAGTGTTTTTTCCTACTTTCCATTTTTACATGGGATTGAAATAATTTTGCAGATCCTTGTAATATAATTTGCCCAAAGAAAGTCCTACTGGTCTGTAAGATTTAGCCCAAATGTATAGGCACAGGATTCTATACTGGTGAAATGGTAAATCTTAAAAGTATAGTAATTTCAGTTAAGACATAAGAACAGAGTCAAAACCTTTCCCTCCCCTTTTATAAAAAGTAAACATGAAAAAAACCCCTATACATTTAAACTTTTTTATATTTACAAAAAACTGCATATTTCTAAGATCACTTACCAAATACATATTAGAATATATGATAAAATATGCATTATTAAATCATTAATTTAATTGAGACAAATATATTTTATATACAATAGATGGAATAAAAAAATCTGATAGTTTTCATAACTGAAAATCACTATCAATAATTTGGATCAAATTTTTCTCTAAGTAAAGAAATAAAAGTTTTACCAAGAAACAGTGCTCATTTCTGTTAAGTTATATATTACCTAAAGTATTTCATAATTATTAAATTATTTCAACATGTTTTTAGTTTGAAATTTTTTTTTTTCTGAAATGAAAATCACCTAAGATAAGAACAGGTATATATGTTCTCTTAAAAGTTATTGAGGAATCTTGCTTTGTTTCTAAGCAGAAAATAGCTTGCATCATACATGAGTCACTATTTATTTTTGGCTTTATTTATAAGTATCAAATTGTACATACAACTGGATTTTATTTAACCCATTTTGATAGTCATAATGTGGATATCACATTTCTATCTTTTATTTAAGAACCTAATTTTTAATATTGAGCAAATAAGCCTCTTAATCTGGAAATATGACAGGTTGGTAATAAGATCTGAGCTCACTATTACTGGATAAATGAAATGTAACTCTAAAAAAGACTTTTGCGTAATGACAACCCATCATATCAATGTTTAGTTAGGAAATTCCTTAAGAGGACCACAATTACCACTCTTGCTAGAAGTTTGGTCTAAATAAATGGTAGTCATTTAAAAAAAGGTCAAATTAGCAAATTTCATATTTAAGCATTTGGAATGCTATTAAGAAATAGGCTAAATGGAATTTGGTTTCTCTTATTTTTAACACACTTTTCTATTTTTAATAAATTTTCAATTTGGAAATATTTTATTCCTATTCACTGCATTAATACATTTTTTGAAATGTGAATAAATCATCAGTATTTTTTGTTTTACTCCACAGTTTGATTCTAAATTCAATGGGATTTATTCCCATATAAATAACAATTCAAGTCCTATATAAAAATACATTATCGACTGTTGTATTCTAGGAAAGTTGCTAAAAGACTACCTATACTTAGAAATCCCAAAGGTGCTTTTTCCATAGACATATACCTGGAAAGAAATAACTTTGGGGGTCAGTGCAATTTTATTATAAATGGTATAGATCTATTATAAGGATAAATGTCTGAGAAATAAAAAAATCTAATTTTTGTTTAATCGGTACTTTTCTCAATGTTAATAGGCAATCTAGC
Source organism: Tropidonophis doriae (assembly GCA_026931265.2). Classification (NCBI taxonomy): domain Eukaryota; kingdom Metazoa; phylum Chordata; class Lepidosauria; order Squamata; family Natricidae; genus Tropidonophis; species Tropidonophis doriae. The sequence goes on along the minus strand of JAPKID020005626.1, from coordinate 4,361 downwards.
TCCCTTTTTAGGAGGAGTCTTTACTGGGATGGATGGGAACAGAAAATGGGATGTCTTAAGAAAAAGTTTGGCTGCATAGCTACCTTGATTACAATCCATAACATTGCAAAATTCTCTGACATTGTTTTCATTGATCTCAGCTTGTTTCCTTTCAATGAAGGCCGATATGCGTCTTTCAATCTGTAGGTTAGAAACAATTTGCATTTAGTGATCATTATTCCCATTCAGATTGAAAGGATTTTGACTTGATAGGAAGAAATGGCCCTACATTCACTTACTTCGGCTTTCCCAGCTTTTATCTGAACTACTTCTGGGTCAAAACCAAAAGGAGTTTCTTTCAAATTTGCAGAGTCACTGCCTGTATGTTTCATTTCTTTCTGTAGGTCTTTATCTATTACATCTGAAATACTTTCGAAAGGTCCATGTTCTGTCTTACTAAAATTATAAATGGGCGTAGTATGTTCTTCTTTAATCAAAGGCTGAAGTTTTTCCACAAAACGCTAGACAAGAGGAGAAAAAAGAATTGATTTAAAGCAACAGAACGTGGGTGGTTTTTTTTTTAAAGCCTGAGATTTCTAAAACTCCTTAAAATAATTTCAGAAACCATATGTCCTCATTATTGTGTACATAATCTAACCAAATAAGAAATGAAATGCCGCATCTCAAAGTATCACTGCCCTTTTGATCACTGTCTTTTTACTAATCTGTGTATTAAAAAAAACCTCTAGAGAGCCCAGACTATCAGACCAAATCTGTCTGTTACTCATCTATTTTGTACCAAATCAAAGCAGCAGCTTTTGGCACCAATATCACTTAATTTACATGTCATTCAAATGCTTACTCAGAACATTAAGGCTTAAGTATTTTTCCTCCTTAATATGAGAGCCAAGACTCTCGTTCTGTTAAAGGTTTTTGCTTTAGCATTACATCACTGACAGCATCTCCACTTGAAAGGGCAACCACCAAAAACACAGGAGAGAAAGTAAAAATCCTGTTCCAGACTCATACCTATCCTAGTGCAGCCAATATTTGAAAAACAAATGGTCTTTATTGCTATACATCCTTTTGTTTTAATTTTAAAGCCATATTTGCTTTTTTTTAAAAAAAATGTTTACCACTAAGGCATAAAATACAGGAAAAATGGAAGCTCCATAATTCTTTAATGCCTTTGTGTTTTAAAAAGACTGAATAATGACGCAATCCTGAAGAGTATACTTTTAAACAATACAAACAAGGAAGAGCTGTGCAACAATTACTATTTCAATTTGTCTCTTGCTCCCACTGTCAGGATATTCTGAAAACAGGATTTCATGTTATGCCTATCTAAAGAAGCATTTTAGTAAGCATTATTATTTTGAAAATAATAAAATTGATGATTCTATGTGTTGTTCTTTAAACATAATTCTTTAAATTATATTTAAAGAACAACACAAGAACTAGTTTTTGCTCAATTTCCAGGCAATCTTATTTACTTTAATGTGTACATTTAGAATGATAAAATATTCAGCTGAAAATTTCCACTATTACATAGTGCCAATGTACTATTACGAGTCCCTTCGGGGAGATGGGAGCGGGGTATAAATCTAATAAATTTGAATTTGAGTGTGGTAATTTTTTCCCAATGGAGTATTCACAGGAGATGCTGCTGACACATTACATTCTAATTCGACATGAAAGCAAACCAATTATGGATATATTCTCATTGAGTACTAGGCCGAGGCCATAAGATTCGCACTAGTAATTGATCCAAGATACAAACAATGCAACTTAACTTTAATAAAAATTTAAAAGCATCAAATGAAAATGATGTAACACTGAAACTATTTACTTGATAAGATGAAACATTAGGCACAGAAAAAAAGTTACTTTAAAAAGATCTGTGCTGGCACTAAGGTTAATTGCTGATACGCACATACACCAGGATGCATCATGCTGGGATAATGCCACTTCTTGATCCACTGAAAGCACTCCACAAACGGCAGAACTCACCCAACGCATGGAATCATTATCCTAGCGTGACATACACCTGCCGTGTTATTGCTTAATTATAACCACCCCAGATACAAATGTACTGCATTTACAGTGGAAGTGCAGAAATCAACAGGAATGCATTTTCCCAATCTACTTAACCGGAACAGCTTGCAATATTATTTCCACAATACTTCCAATAAACCTGTTATCTTAAAACAGTTAGGACCTTTAGTAAGTGCAGAACTTCTGGTGTTTCACATAGTTAGGTGCATCTATTGCAAATACATCCGTTGTAGTGTAGAGGATTTAAGGTTTGAATTGTGCAATTAGGTTTTGGAAAAGTTCTTCATAAGAAACATTTACCTGTAAAGAGGAAATATGCTGCTGAAGAGCAGTAAAGAGCAATTTAGGCTGCGGTAGTGACATGCCTCGAAATTTCTCCCAGTTTATGTTAATTTTCACCACATCTTCCTCAAGGTTAAACTTTAAAATCCAAGCACATAACGTCAAAAAGTTAAATGTAAAACATTCACAATTACACTAGAAAGTAAGATCTGAATAAAATGTGACCTAAGAACTGCCAGGCAATAATAGATCAATGGCCCACCTAGTCTGACAGCTAGTTTTCTATACAAGCAATCAGAAACTCCATAAAAGACTTTAAAGACAATTATTGCTGCACAAATTATTTGAAATAAAATATTCAAAATCCATCTGACTAAATACAAAGCCCTTCTTTTTAAACTATTAAAGCTACTTCGTTTTTTAACAGGTAGGCTTGAAATACTTATTTGGAAGGTTCTCCTGGATGTCTTCCCAAGTTTATTTCAAATGTAAAAATATGCAAATATGTCAGTTTTTTAAAAAATGTGTTTCAAATTAATTGTCTTAGAGAAAACAGCTTATAAAATAAATAAGAGAAGGTGTAAAAATACGTTATCAGGAAAAAACTTTTTGAAGTTTCCTTAAAAATTACAAACTGATAAAAGCTGAAATGAATTAAAGATTTAAAAAATTAGAGCTAGAGAAATAATAAGAGATAGACATAGATGATAGATATCTGTATCTAGGTCAATTAGAATATTATTTAATCTGGAGATGTCTTATTGTTATATAATATACTTGTTATTATTATAACCATTGGATTTTATTACAATATGTTGCATGTAATTGCAGATTAATATATTTCATATTGTTCAAGATCATATTTATTTATGGATAAAAATCTGTGCTTTATTATCTATCTTCCTATTCCCAAAAGTGCTTTTTCAAGAAGCAACTGGACTTTCTGGTTTTTCTTGGAAGACGTTTTGTCTTCTTGAATGAAGTTTCTTGGATGAGAAGCAAAAAGTCTTCAAAGAAAAACCAAAAACTCCAGGTGCCTCTTGAAAAAGCACCTTTGGGACAACCATGACCTGGATGACTGAGAATCTCCATAGCTATCTTCCTAGTATTTTTGAAAACTATGTTGTTCTCATTCAAAATATAATTCAATAGGGTGAATGGGGGGGAGAGAACCTTATTACAGTTCATTTCAGCTTTGCCAAGTTTGATGCTAGCAACATCTTAATGGAGACCAATTAAGTTTTGATTATTGAAAATAAATTACTCTTCCTTTTCCGGAAATTTCGGCTCACTAAATTCTGTGGCTGTCAAATTTCAACTTTCTGGTAAGTTGAGGTGTTCATAATGATTTGAAATTATATTTATAATCACAAGCTTCAGGAAACCTAAAGATACACCTTGCTCTCAGTTGAAGATGGAGAGTGTTTGGGGCTTGAAACCTCTAGATTATTTTCTAGGAGTTTCCTGTTTTGGAACTCAGGTTTTTCTTATTTGTGCCCTTAGGCTTTTGGATTTTACTGGATTATAGATGTTTTAACGTTTGCATTCTTATAAAACGGTTGACAATTCTATGGGAATGTAATGAGATACAAATGAATTAAATTAATATACATAATCTAAGATAAACATATTTCTGTATGAGTAGAGGGTCTGAAAATATGTAATATGTTTTCACCTCTTCTGTCTATATTTCATCTAAAATTGCTTCAAATGATCTCCAATATATTTAGGGAAATTGTGGTACAGTGGTTATTTCCACACACATTGAAGTCCAAATTCAATCATGGAAACTGATAGGCAATTTAAAACTACCTACATCCCTCAGCCCAATCTACTTCACAGGGTTAGTACTGTAGAATTGAAGAGAGTGCTGTATATGTTATATTAAACTTCTAAAATGAAGTTAAACTTTTAAATGTCCAACCTTTTGGCTTACCTGGAACACATTGAATGAAAAACTGTCTTAGGCCACAGATATACATATACCATGTTTCCCCAACCCCCCCCCCAAAAAAAATGCACGCTTGGCCTTATGTGTGAGGTGG
>JAPKID020005625.1:0-11028 GCA_026931265.2 Tropidonophis doriae | reverse complement strand
TAGAACTGAGGAGAAATTTCCTGACAGTTAGAACAATTAATCAGTGGAACAGCTTGCCTCCAGAAGTTGTGAATACCTCAACACTGGAAGTCTTTAAGAAATTGTTGGATAGCCATTTGTCTGAAATGGTATAGGACTTCCTGCCTATGTAGGGGGTTGGACTAGATGACCTTCAAGGTCCCTTCCAACTCTGCTGTTGTGATGTGTTGTGTTGTGTTGTATTATCCAGTAGGGTTTCTGATGCAGTGATGTTTGGGACACATCAGTCTTGATAGCTTATTCTTACGATGTCATTCATTAGCTCCTGATAAGCTCACACAATAAATTAGCATGAACTATAACTATTCCTACCCTTTTTTTAATTGATTCAATCCCCCCCCCCCATGTCATTAGTATCAACTCTAACAAAATTTGGCACTGAAATAAAGCCAAAATTATGGAGAGAATGTTGCTAGCCATCGGGACAGAATTGCAGCCTATTTGAAATCTCTGTGTAGGAGATTTTTACTGAAACAATCTCTGAATTTTGTTTGCATGTTACCATACTCTTTGGCTTTTATTTGCAGCAGTCTGAGGTACCCATTGTGACTGAAAGCTTGATTGTATCAAGCCATCTGGCTTGGGGCTGAGCTCCTGTGAGTACTTGGAAGTCATGACTGAATCCCTGCTTAGGTTTCAATTTCTATCATTTTGACTAGTTCTGCTGCGTAAACTTCAGAATGAGAAAGTAGCACACTGCTACAGTGATCCCACAATGCATTTATAACGGACTTCAACATTGCTCTTGATATATATGAAATATATCCCAGCAATGGTACCATATTTTGGGATCAATGTCAAAGCAAAAACTCCAATCTTGAAGGGGGAGGGGTGGGGAATCCAACCTCAGAAATCTCATCCTTTTGTCCATCCACTTCTTCCCCTTACTGAAGAACAGTGAATAAGGTTCTGAGAGGGACCTTAGAGGTTAGGAAGAAAGCCTTGAGACAAACTTTCTAAAAAAGAAAAAGTGACACATAAGGGGAAAGCTATCTTTTAACCGTCTCCTATTCCTTCTAAGGCAAAGACAACCTCCAGAGATTCCATATATGAAATTATGCAACTGGATTAGTAGGAGACAGGCAAGCAGAAATTTTGCATTCTTGTGGAACAATCATTAATCCTGACAATAGCTCAATCAATATTGACAAGGTAAGCTAATATTTGACATGAATGCAGGTGACAGATTTAGCAATAGATTTAAATTCCTCAGGAGCAAAAAGAATATTGCAAAATGTAGGTAATAAAAATGCCTAAAACATGACAAGAGATTTTGTTCTCTTGAGAGAATGGTTGCCTTTGGTTCTTCCCAAATGTTACCTGACCGGCAGCCATACTGTCATGTTACCTGAAGTGCTTTCGTCCTAGCTTATTATGATATGAAATTGTAACTTGTTTTATCTTTCTCCTTTTTCCCATCTCTTATGTGACACTTTTTCTTTTTTAAAAAAGTATGTCTTGAGGCTTACTTCTTAACCTGCTTTGGCTTTCTCAATTGTCAAGCATGCCACAGAAAAAGAGATGGTAAAAAAGAAAAGAAAGAAAGAAATACCTTCCTCCTTTATCACAATAAGTACAATTTAAGTAATTTATCACCATCCCTTAAGTTGCAACATACATTCTCTTCTTCCCATGTTTCATTTGTAAACCAAAAACAGAATCTAAATACTGCACCATTCAATCCTTATCAACAAAAGCTCAGTAAGGATAACTAATTATCAATCTTAACCTTGACCAAATAAGCCAACATTGCATCCTTCTCTGTACTTTTAAGAATATTGCTCCTTTACCCTTCAAATAGTCTCAAGATTGATTTGCTCCATTGTTTATTCAATTATCCTCTTCAAAACAATTAGTACTCTAGTTTTCTCTAATATCCAACTTTCAAAGTCTCAGTTTATCTTGTTTGCACTTAAACAAACCCAAACAATTACAATTCCCTAAGGGAAAAAAAAACTCTTCTAATAAATTTAAAATTACTGTATGGCTTCAACTCCATCTAGGCTTTTAAATGGTTATTAACTTTCAAAAATCAATATTCTAGGCATTATTTTGCTTTTTAATCAAAAAAATAATATTTCTCCCAATTTTTAAAATACTATTTAAAATTATTTTCTCTAAGGAGAAGGTGACACAGCTGGTGACTGCAATAATACTTGAAATTCTGAAGGGTTTTATAGAAAGTGATTAACAAGTGCAGCTTGGCCAAGTTTTATGTCTTAGAAAAGGCTGTTTTTGTGACTGTGAGCAAAGAAGCTCCTTCCCTCAACTCCCAGATATCCAGTTCATACGCTTACTGTAAAACAGAAGCTCCTGCAGTCTTCTCATAAGAAACAGCTATGCAGAGTACACAGGGACTATCTTGGCATCTCATCTTAGTCTGGAGAGAATTTTGGTGACCAAGAGCCTGCATTTTATGTTGATCTCTATGATAACGCCATCCTGCTGCAAAAGGGATGTTTAGCATATCATGGCTTTTATCCAAAAGTCCCAAACATTTATGACTTGATCATAATTACATAATTACGTAAATGGTTCCTGGGATGTCTTCAAAGACAGGTAGATATTCATCAATTTATCAAGGATGCTTTAATTTGGATTCCTGAACTGAATAGGAGGTAGGTTTCAATAGCCTAAATAGTTTTAGGCTTCTCTTGAAAGTCACTAAAATACTGAAATAAACAGAAAAACATGTTGAATTAAATCAGGGAAATGTCCTTTACCTTCATTGGACTGAGAAGTAAATGTCAATTCTTACTCCAATCTTTGAGACAGGAACAAAATGTCCATTTTTCTTTGGTTGAACAAAAATTAAGGAAAATGGCACTAACTGTGATGATTGCCAAATCCTTCCTTATGAAGTTGGCACCAATGCCACAGTGAGATCAAGCTGTTACCCTCCAATTGAAAAGAAATCTAAACCAAAGGAAAACAAAAGGCAAAAAGCCAATGAGCCAGGAGTATTTATAGGGATACATATTTTTCTTCTTAATTTTCTGGAGCAGTTTAAACCATTGGGTCATAAGAAAGAACTACAAACAACACAGATGATGGATAATTATGCAGCTTATAGCAGACTTGAGCAACACTTTATAGCACTAGGCAACTGGGAGCTGCAAAACAGCTTCCTGACCTTGGCGAAGAGGACAATAAAGATCTGGGCTTAATGATGTCAGGACCAGAGACAAGTTTTGCATCTTCCCTACAATACTTTATAGTGGAAATGAAGATGTGAGATCTCCCCCACTCTAAACTCTCCTGAATTGTACTCCCTAAATTTGTCCATTTTCCTGATTAATTTCAGGGGCATAATTACAGAGCACTGGAGAAGGACCCATAGGTTGTCACATCTCTGCTCTAAGTATTTGGCATCTTGGAGAATGCATGTCTGTAATCTTATCTAAAATGGAAACCTTGCAGGAACTTTAATCTGGTTTAGGCATACTGCAGGTCCACCCTCTGCAACCTCCTACAGATGCCAGAAAAGAATTCCTGCCTCATATGTGATGTGGGATCCTGTAATGGTAGCAAGCCAGAACAGAGGCAGATCGATCCTGGAAGTTTTTCTGATCTTCCCAGAAAAACATAAGACAGTAGAAGCGTCATTCTCCCTCTTTTTGTTCTGAAGCCAGCGTGCATTCAACAGCTACACTTCCTACCCTTCCTCCTCTGTGGCACACATGAGTCACTGCAGCAAAGCTATTAAGTTATTATACAGGGTTTTTATATGAACACCATTCCCATTTTCAAAAGGAAGATAATCTTTCAATTAACTGCTGATTTAAACAGGCTTTACTAGAAGGAAAAGTAGCTTCTTCCCACAAAAGTAGGGGGGGCACGGAATGATTTCTCCCTTTTCTCTAGGTCCTGTGATAATGATGAGAAGAAACATTTCTATTCATTACAAGAATGACTTCAATTAGAGCAGAGAGGTTAACCTCCAACCTAGCTGATTATACCTGATTGTTGAGCCTTTTTAGAACAGTGCAGCAAAGCAATGTACATCTGTCACATTTGAGTGCCAAGATCATGTTCTAATCCAAGCCTATGAGGACATTAAAGGTGAGTTAAGCCCAGAATGCAAAGACACTGTGCAGATTTTAATTAGAGATTTTCAGCAGAATCAATGATTAAATTCCTAAGGTGAATAAATAGCCAATCGAAAAGGGTCATTTGCGCCTTTCTGAAGAGAGAGAGCATTGACTTTCTCCCTGCGTCACAACTACTGTCTCTTGAGGTCAAGTGTCAGGTTGATAGTGGACAAAACATCATGCTTGGATCAAGAAGAGCTCCCTCTATTCATATTTTTACCTTGCTATGAAGGTCTTTAGGCAAGTGATTATCAGAAGACAGAAGTTAAAATAGAATAACCCCCAGCATTATTGTAGAAAACCTGCTACACTGATATGATAAATACATTTCTATGTCCCCTAAGGCTGATTCTATGCAATCGGGAGGATTAACCTGTAAGTGCCTATTTAATTAAGACTTAGTTGAAGCAGCAGAGGAAAGGAAGAAAGCTGCTGATAAAAATAAATCAGCCCACAATGTTCTACGCAACAAGCTTTAGAATGCAAGTAGAAGTGACATTTATTGGCTGCCAGTCAGAGAACTTACAAACATTATTGTAAATTTGGTTTCAGCTCTAAAATCCTTCTTAAGTGTCTTTATTCCAAAGGGGAAGAAGAACTGCTAAAAAGGAAAATATCAAAATGTATGGATAGTTTCACACCAGGGTAATTGGAAAATTCTATTTATAACTGACTGGTTGATAGTACAGAGAAACAGTGAGAGTTCACTTGTGCATTTTCTTAATATTAGCCCCAGATTTTGATAGGTTGCTTTTTAAATCAGTGAGCATTAGATTATACATTAACAGAGTTGGAAGGGACCTTGCAGGTCATCTAGTCCAACCCCTTCCCCAAGCAGGAGACCCTACATCTGCCTCTACCTAGGATTGACCACCTGATTGGGAGGCGAGAGCTCCACCTCTAGGCCACAGCAGATAGCTTTTGAGGAGGAAAGGCACATAAACTATGATTACATGAGCCGAATAGTCTTCAAATGCCTCTCCTGTCCAGTTTTTGGGATACATCGGTTTGTCCAAGACAGCAGGAGAGCCATATGAATATTAAATGTACTGTATGACTGACTCTTGCATAGAATTTTATGGATGAAGATAATTGGAAGTCACTTCCCATTAGAAAATTAACACATGAATTGGATTTTAAGATATTAAGTTGGCCATATAACAAGGGGATAGATAGGTGACTACCACTCTCATCTGTATGCTGCCAGAGGCTGTAGAAATATAGTAAAATCCAGTTCTAAAGGCCCAACTGTGTCTGGTGTCTAATACTGAAAACATCGGTCCTGTGTCTCCTGCCTCCGTTCTTCCATCTTTTCCTCTCTTGTTACATTTAGTAGTGCAAAATGCTGCAGATTTTCATACTCTGCTCTCCCCTGCATTATTAAACATCACTGCAGAATAGAAAAGGTGCAGGGACACAGTTCCAGCTGTTGCTATCTTTGCATGTAATGGATATAAGATTAGACTCTGGTTTATGTCACTATTGTTAGAACAATTTAACAGACTTGGGAACTTTGTGCATTCTGCATAAACCCTTTGATGGCAGCTTCTAGCCATGTTAGTTTAAAAAAAAGAAATCTAAGCAGGGTTTGGCTTGGCCGGATTCTTGGTTGGAAAAGCAACAGAGAATCCCATGGCTGGGAAGCTAAAAAGGTCTCGTCGAACAAAACTATGGTAAAACACATTTGTATTTTTAGCAAAGAAAACAACTTGGCTATATCCAGGTAGTCATCAGTCAGCAAATGAACTCAACTCAAGCTAATTTTTATTCAATAGGTATACATAGTAAATATTCCTAAACTGTTGCTTAAAAATAAACAAGATCACATTGACATAGATTTGCAGAAGTATCTGCCACAAGATTATTCAGGGCCAAAGTATGGGATTCAAAGCAAGAGCCAATGAATTCTTTTTTTTTAACTGAGCAATCTTATCCATGACTGTCGGATTCTTGGCCTCTCTCTTTATGACCAGACAGGTGCTCTGTGAATAGCGGTTTCCCCCTCTCCCCCTCCCCCAGTGTGATGGTAGAAGACTCATTGCAACTCTTCTTCTATGATAGGAGCTGTAAAGAGGGGTTTGGTAAGACATTCTCATTGTATGTTGGAAGAGCTTGTAGATGCAACATTATTATTCTTTTTCCTTCCACCCATCTCCAAATAGCTGTTCTTCTGCTATTTCATTCCCTAATACTGGTGTCACTGCTGGGGAGGAAATGTGTATGTTTTAAAGGACAGCAGGAACAAATGATTTTAAAAAATCCCCATGCCCATCTCATGGCCTTACCCAGAGATATGCAATATACAATATACAATAGCAGAGTTGGAAGGGACCTTGGAGGTCATCTAGTCCAACCCCCTGCCTAGGCAGGAACCTTATAGCATTTTAGACAAATGGCTATCCGACATCCTCTTAAAGACTTCCAGTATTGGGGCATTTACAACTTTTGGAAGCAAGTTATTCCACTGGTTAATTGTTTTAAATGTCAGGAAATTTCTCCTCAGTTCTAAGTTGCTTCTCTCCTTGATTAGTTTCCACCCACTGCTTCTTGTTCTACCCTCAGGTGCCTTGGAGAATAGTTTGACTCCCTCTTCTTTGTGGCAACCCCTGAGATATTTGAACACTGCTATCATATCTTATGGCCTAGGTTTGTAGCAATGCTACTTAACTCATTGGCCTTATTCATTCTTCCCTATGCGCTCCAGGCCAAATGCAAAAAAGTTACGTTTAGTTATGTTCTGTGGATTTTTTCCTCTTTTCTCTCTAATGAGGATGTAGGTCTATCTATGGAGATTCTCAATCATCTAGGTTAGGGGTCAGAAAACCTCCAGAGCCACATGTGGCTCTTACATCTTTCTGCTGCAGCTCCCTGTCACCAGGCAGCTCCACAATTGATAGGGCTTTCGGTTAGGACAGTTAGAGGAAAAAGGATGCTAGGAGGAGACTCTATAGTGGGGGAACCAGACTTTTGGTTGGCTCCTGAATTGAATAGGGGGCTTCCACTTAGGACCTTTCTGGCTCTTGGAGTGTTTAAGATTGCTGACCCCTGATCTAAGTCATGGTTGTCCCAAAGGTGCTTTTTTCCCCAAAAGGCAACTAGACTTCCTTGGTTTTTTTCCTTTAAAAACCTTTCACTTCTCATGCAAGAAGCTTCTACAGTTCTAACTGAAGCAATTCTAAGTTCAGTTAGAACTGAAGAAGCTTCTTGGATGAGAAACGAAACCCGAAGAGATGGTCAGTACTGCCATGAACAAGCAACACTGCCCGTACTAACTATCTACTTGATAGCTCTACAAACAACATGGCAGGTCAACGTGTCTCAACCTTTTCAAAGAAAAAAAAGCCAAGAAAGTGCAGTTGCTCTTTGGGATGAGGTTGTAGGTCATCTGCATGTAATACTATCTTCTCTAATACATTACATTCTCCAGATCCTGGGCAAGGTTTTCCAGGTATGCAAAGTTGCTCCTACATCTTTTGACAATAGTAAAAGCACTAAATGTACAAAGAAAAATAACGCAAGACAGCTTAATCTCATCCTGTATATTACTTAATTGCTCATAGACTTCTTTATAACATTTCCTGTTTTTGTTTTTTTTTTAAAAACACCTTTGGGGAACTTTGATATTTGTTCTAAGCAAGTGGTATTCTGAAAAGTGATCTTTGTCAAGGTGTGGCAAGTTGATAGCTGTGGTTGTGTGGAACTTTAGCTTAGTCATAAAAGTTCATGAATGGCGAAGGACTGGATGTGCAGATTGTTGATTTGTATTAGAAGAGTACAGGATGTGAGCAAATTAAACAGAAGATCATGTGATCAACTTAGTTTAGTTTAATTTAGTTTAGTTTATTGGTTTTTTTATACCGCCCTACTCCCGACGGACTCAGGGAGGTGTACAGCCAAAATAAAAACAAATGTATAAAAGTTAAAAGAAAACTTTTAAAAGACATAATTAAAATATTGGCCGAAACGTGGAAAAAACCCAAACTAACCCGGATTAAAATAATAAAAATTTAAATTTAAAAATTTAAAAATCCTGTTTTATGCCAGCCCAGCTTGTTGAAAGAGAAAGGTTTTGAGACCATGGCGGAAGGTGCGTAAGTAAGGGATAGTTCTTAATTCTGGGGGCAATTCGTTCCAGAGGGCAGGTGTTCCCACGGAAAAGGCTCTCCCCCTGGGTGTCGCCAGTCGACATTATCTTTGGACCTTCAGCGTCACAATGAAGTAGACTGTGCTTACCTTGTGCGGTAGTTCTTTATCTATAACACTGAACAAAATAGTACAGAAAGATATGCCATGATGCAGAAGAAAACAGGCAAAATAGAGGTTGCCCCATCCAGTTTGCCTCCAGGATTGGCTATTCAAAATAGAATAAACTATGAATTGCCTGGAATTACGATGAGACCTAATTCTGTAATCAGAGGAATAGACAATTTAGCACTGTTGTTATTTCAGGGCATGCTATGGCACCCATGAAATAGCAAGTGCCTAGTAATAAAATACTCATTTAGACAAAAGACAAGGCAATGAGGTATGTCCATTCACCAATTTGTTTATTAAGAATGCCTCTGGCGTCTGATGCATTGTCCAAAATATAGGTTGTTTTGTAAGGTGCTGCTTTGCTTTAGAGCAGACTAGCTTCACATTCAATGTTTCAAATTAAAATCCAGAAGAAAAATAAAAATAGGGCAGAAAAGCTTCTTGGGCATCAAAAAGCACAATGTTATCCCTGGCCATAATGTGTGACATCCAGAAATTATAACAATTGTCCAAGGTATTTGTGGGGAAATAGATCGTTTCAAGAAGCTAAGATAAAACTATAGCAGCCACTTTTGGACTTCTAAGCATATATTGGTCCTCGTCTATTTATAAACTAAGCAGTATCTAACAATGGGAAAGGTAGAAGGAAAAAAAGAGGGCAACCTATAGCAAGGTAGATGGAGTCAGTAATGGGTGCATCACTGGAAAACTTGAAGGACCAAGTTAATGACAGATCATCGTGTAGAAATTCTACATGGTCACTAAGGATTGTCATTAACTTGATAGCATATATGCAATCAAAGTAGATGAAGTAGTTTCCCCCCAACCTATGAAGAGACTATAATAGAAGGTTATTTTCTTAAAACACCTGGAACACACCAAAACTGTACTAAGCAGTCTCTTCCGTTTTGTTTCAATCTGTAACTTCTCCATTTATGAAATGATGTAGGAACAACGTGTTGACAGTTGTTAACCATATTAACATGTGTGCTGTTCAGATTGCTGCCTTCTATATTGAGATTTGCTGCAGGATGAACTTAACACTGTAGAAAGCCCTCCATTATGTGAAGATTTCTCCCCCTCCCCGCCCCAAAGCTGATTGGACTAGAAGACCTTCGTGGTCCCTTCCAACTCTGTTATTCTGATCCTACTTGATAGGGAGTATAAATGAGGAAGTGTAAATGTGAGCTCCTGGATCCAACACAAAATAACTTGGGGCCAAAGGGATGGGAACAGGGGAGCCTTCCAGCATGCAGTCAAATTGTATTTGTGCTGCATCAGGATTGCACAGATACACTCAAAGAGAGGGTCAGTACTGCCATGAGCTAGCAACACTGCTCGTACTAACCATCTACTTGATGGCTCCACAAACACCATGGCCGGTCAAAGTGTCTCAAGCAGGACTTTGTTTTTAGACAGCAAAAAAACATCTGGTCTACGTTCACTTTACAAGAAATGTGTGGTTCCCTTAATTTAAACAACCAAACTGTTCCTTACGCCATCAATTTATACCACAAGTTTAAACAAAATATATAATTACTTAATTTAACAATGTCAATTCAGAGGTGGGTTTCTGATGGTTCACCCCAGATTGGGCAAACTGGTAGTGGTGGCGGCGGCAGGCTCCGCCCACTTGGCTGCAGGCTTCTGCACATGTGCAAAAGCGGCAAGTGCATGCACATGCACAAGCAAAACAGTAGTAAAATAAATTAAAACCCACCACTGTGTCAATTACATCCCCCAATCTATTGAATGAATCCTGCCATTAGATATCCTGGAGAATGAGGTTTCGTACTAGATGGGCAGATTTCATATGGTGAATTCTTATAATTTTGGCCAACCCATCATTTTCAGTATTTCCTTGGGGACAAACATAACCATTTCTTAACTTGTCATAAATAGGCACACATTTCCACAGCAGATATATCCTTCAAAGATGATATCAGTGAAAGCTCTGTGGAATTTGATTTTGTTGCCAAGCAACAAAAAAAAAAACCCATTCCCTCCATAAAGGGGAGCCAAAGTAGTTATTAATTTATTTAGCTGAAATAATTGGATTTTTCCAGGTGATTGTCTTGAATCATCGTTTAATATCAGTGTGCTGAAACTGATATTTAAAAAACCTTAATTGGGTTTTATTTATTTACTTTTTACAAAGGGCAAGCTTGACTATTTTGAGAAAATATTTAAGGTTATGAATATATGTATTTGCGTGAAATAAGTTCTATCAGATCAATTTTTTCCCTTGGAAGCCTGGCCTTCCAATAATAACATAAATATATATAAATATGGGCACATTAATTCAGGGGTGATCAACTATGCTGACCCACCCTTCTAATTTCAGTTGCATTAAAAACTGCTTAGTCCTGCTTTTCTTTGTGAAATATATAAATTAGATATTTTTTGCAAGAAAATATTAAGCACTGATTTCTATGAAATTAGTTTGCTTCATAGAAAGTTCTCCAGAGAAGCATGTAATAGCTTATATCACTTGTTAAAATTTTAATTTACGAGTATGTGAAAAGTTTGAACCTAATGTTAATTTTACATGAAATCGCTCTCTTTTTGTTTTGTTATAAAATTTACATTTGTCACTTTTATTAGGCCATGCTCAAAGCTGCATATGATACCTTCAAAGATAAAT
>JAPKID020005623.1:0-11029 GCA_026931265.2 Tropidonophis doriae | reverse complement strand
CCCCACTCCAGGGAAGGATATTGTAAAATCCCCATTCCCTCCCCACTCCAGGGAAGGATATTGTAAAATCCCCATTCCCTCCCAACTCCAGGGGAAAGATACTGCAAAATCCCCATTCCCCATTCCTGGTGAGATGGGTAAAGGGCTAATACGATCATGCCTTAATCCCATCACCCTGGAGCTGAAGGGGGAGCTCTTTGTTATGTAGAATAGATTGGCTCAGGCCTTTTCATGGCCCATTGACAAAGGTGGGGGCTATTAAGAGTGAGTCTGCTTGCTGCTGGAAAAAACATGTTTCTCCATTTCGGATACAGGGAAAATATAATATTCCGCCTTTTCAATATTTCCTAGGATATTTCATTTTTTTCTAGGAGAAGGTTGGGTTTGAACTTCCTAAATTTAGATATGGGAAGTCATTTTCACTATTTCAATGTTTGCTTGACTTCCTTTAAAAAGAGTGAATTGTCGGAGTTCTGCTTCCATGGGAATCTGCCAACTTCGGTTTAGAGACAAAGGGAAGGATTCAGGCTGGGGCCTTGAATTCCCTGTCTCATCTCCTCAAAGCTTTCCAGCCTGAAATGGAGAAGGACTTGAGACTCTGCAATTCTCACCCATCTTTTCAAGGGAACGATCAGCTTTGGCAAAACCAGGTCAGCATCCGAGTAAAAATAGAAAGCTATGAGTAAGCAGGCAGGTGTCTGTGACAATAATGTGACATGTTTCTTTTTCTTCGTTTCTTTCATCAGCTAGCTGTCATCAAGTGAAGCTCCAGATAGGCTGCAAAGCTTCCGAAAGGGACGGCCATTAACATAACAACAGAGTTGGAAGGGACTCTTCTGATCGAGGCTTCCCAAGCGCATGAAGCAAACTCCTTGTCCTGAAAAAAAAAGCCCTTATATTTATTTACTGTGAATTCTGCTCATTCACATCCATCCAAGTCTTCCAAGGGAGGATTTACGGTCACAGACCTTATCTGGCTTGGAGAGCTGCCAGGCCGAGATCTGCAAAACCTGGCAAGGAGTCTCGGAGAGTCATGAACCAATGAAGCGGACTACTTCTCTCCTACAAACTCCACTCCCGTCACTCCTCTTTTATTTCCTCAGGGGAGTGGCCATTCATCGTCCACCAGTGGCCTTACTCCCAAGTTGACCTCTGTTCTTTAGCTGTTCCTTTCGTCTGGCAACTCTGGGCATGCGCACACTGGGAACAGTCTCCAGCTGTTCTTCTGCCTCCCTGATGTCTGACTCTGAAGGCAGCTGATAACTGGCATACGGCCATGGCCCCCTCTCTGCCTCCGACACAGAGCCCTCATCAGAGCTCTTCTAGTTCAACCCCTGGCTCAAGAAAGCTTTTTGATACAGCTTTGTCACCTCATTTCCACATTTAATTGCCAAAACAGGGTATTTGCACTGAGCACAAATCTAGGTGTATTATTAATTTTATTTATTAAAAGTAATAAATTGTAATAAATAAAAAAATGGGCGGTCCTTGGAATTCCATCACTAAGTGATACATTTGTAAAGTGGCAGCAGCACCTGACTTAGTATCGCTTAGTAACGCCAGCTCCAGTTCTGGTTGTTAAGTCGTGCCTGGTTGTTAGCTGTGATGTTCCATGATTGCAGTTTTCGATTTCCTGCTGGCTTCCCCATTGACTTTTGCTTGTCGGGAGTTGGCTATGGAAGTCACAGGTTGCAATCATGGTACCACTAGGATGCTGTGATGGTCAGTTTCAAGAACTGGATGTAAATCTCGCCTAACTTCCTGAATGAGTGGTCAGTAAGTGAGGACTGCCTATCAAAATATTTACTTAGCTGTTGGCTGTTGAGAAATAAATAGGGGATGCTTAATGTTGTTTTTTTCTCTTATAGACACAAACATTTTATTCTTTTACTTTTAATTGTTTTTAATCACTCTATGAAATCCCCTCTTTGGAATCCTCTTTTCAAAAGCAATAATGTTAATTAAAAACAAGTAAAAGGCCAATGCCAATATAAATAAATTGGGGATTATATTGCTATGTATCCAATTATATTTTCGTATTCTATTTCTTCCCCTCTCTGCGCTATTGTTTTTCTTATTGTTTTTTTTTTTTTTACTTAATGAATGAAAATAAAATTGTAGCAAAAGAAAGAGAAAGAAAGATGGAGAAAGTGGAGTCCTTTAGACTTCCTTTCATTTTTAGACTAAAAAGAGAGAGAAACTTTTGTTTTTCTTTATTTGTTGTGGCCCACCAGCACCAGCAAAATGGGCAGCAGATTCTGACAGTGAGAAGGTTGGGGAGGAACCTGGGCCAGTCCTGGAGTCTGGGGAAGGCTTTGAGGAGGGCTCTGTGTCGGAGGCAGAGAGAATTGGTTCGCCTTACATCCATTTTGGCAACAACTCAATAGATTAGTTTTTATATCCTGGCATTGATTTTATTTATCTTACTATTTTAATTGAGTTTAATGTATTTTTTCACGTTTAATGGTTTGGGTGTACTTGATCCCACCTTTTTATCTAACATCTGAGGTTGTGTTCCTAGTTTAACAACTTTACAATACAATACAATAGCAGAGTTGGAAGGGACCTTGGAGGTCTTCTAGTTCAACCTCCTGCTTAGGTAGGAACCTTATACCATTTCAGACAAATGGCTATCCAACATCTTCTTGAAGACTTGCAGTGTTGGGGCAGTCACAACTTCTGGAGGCAACTTCTGTTCCACTGATTAATTGTTCTAACTGTCAGGAAATTTCTCCTCCCTTCTAAGTTGCTTCTCTCCTTGATTAGATTTCATGCAGATTCCCTAGAATTAAGTATGCTCTCCGCTGAGACTTTTGTATTAAAATTTCTCCTTGTCACCCATCCATGCTTTCTCTTTTAAATCTCCATGTTGCAAAGCACGGAGAATCCCCAGAGCTGCAACTTAATGTTTTATCTCCTACTGATAAAATGCAGAGCTCTTAGGAGCTGAGCCGGTTTTTACCTTAGAATGGTTTAATGAAAACTGTTCATGGTTACCAAGAGTAATCAGCATTCCTATTTTATGGAACAATTAAAGAGAGACCAAATAACACAGCTGAGACCTTCATCTGAGACTGCTGCTACGTTTGGGATTTCCCTCCAATTAAACAAGTATTTCTTTGTGTAAAGTTTGGTTACAGAAAGAATTGGTACACTCTAAGTGTCGGTCGCCTAAGCCCCTTGGTGCACATGAGTGGAATGAAGTGTGAGAATAGATAATCCTTGATTTTCGAGCCCAAAATTTCTGTTGTTAAGAGACATTTAAGTGAATTTTGTCCCATTTTATGCAACTTTTCTTGCCCCAGTGATTAAGTGCAGTTATTAAGTTAGTGGCACAGTTGTTAAGTGAATCTGGTTTCCCCATTGACTTTGCTTGTCAGAAGGTTGCAAAAGTTGACCATAGGACATCAGAACACTACATTGTAACTTTGAACGGTCATTAAATGAACTTTTGTAAGTCGGGGTGCTCTTCTCTGCCACGTGCCCAAAACTTCCTCAAACATTCGCAGTGGAAATGACATTGCCTGAGCATCTGCATTCCAGCGTCACACATGGATTTCCCCAATGGAAAATCCTTTCTCATAAACGCAACAGCTGCAGATGGGGAAGGGGTGATCCAGATTAGGGGTGCAGGACGGCAGGCAAAGGGGAAAAGTCGGCCTAGACTCTCAATTCAATATCTGTTTCTCCTTCACTTTTTGTTTTAGCAAAGTTCATCCATATGCTCACCCAGATCAACTATAATCCTTTACAGACTTTGGAAACTCATTCACATAATCCCCAAATATATTGAAAATGAGTATAACAGAGTAACAGAGTTGGAAGGCTCCTTCTAGTGCAGGGTTGTCAAACTCGCGGCTCATGGACCAGATGTGTCCCACCCCTGGTTTAGCGAAGGGGGAAAGCCGCGATATGTCCCATAACAAAAACGTGATGACATGAGTTTGACACCCCTGTTCTAGTCCAATCCTCTGTTCAGGCAAGAAACCCTATCCCTTTTCAGACAAACAGTTGCCCAGTCTTTAAAACTTCCAGTGTTGGAGCATTCACAAGTTCTGGAGGCAAGCTGTTCCACTGACTAATTGTTCTAACTTTCAGGAAATTTCTCCTCAGTTCTGGGTTGCTTCTCTCCTTGATTAGTTTCCACCCATTGCTTGAGGGAAAAACATTTGCAATAGGACCAGTCACTCTCTCTCAGCCTAACTCACCTCACAGGGAGGTTGTTGTGAGGTAAATAGGAAGGAGTACAGGTCGTATTCGATTTACAAGCATTTGTTTAGCAACCTCCTGAAGTTACAACAGTTGTTTGTCAGGTTGTAGTTTGTTTTTGTTCTGACTCAGCCTTAGCAGAAGCAAAGACTCCTTATCACAAAAACACCCTTTTTATTTACCCCTTGTGAATTAATTGCATTCGAACACCGAAAAGTCCAGGCAATAGTCCTTCAAGGAGTTAACTGCAGTACAGACCTTATCAATTCCTTGTGATAATTGCAAGGTCGTGAGTTCACAGGCAAAAAGCTGCAAACTAAGTTCTGGCAAGCAGTCTGCGACACAAAACACAATGAGCAGAATCTCCAGAAATACGAACTGTTGTCTCCTACAACAACCACTCCCCTTTCCTTCTACTTATTCTCCAGCCAGGGAGGGGACATTCAGCGTCCACGCATGCTTTGCTTCCTGAGTCAACTCCTTGTCCTCCGTTGTTCACCTCTCCTAACTGCTCTGTGCATGCGTGCATCTGGAACAGGCCCCAGCCATTCCTCCCGCTCCCTCATATCAATCTCCAACGGCAGCTGGCTCTCCGGTAGCTGAGAAATGTCAGGACCGGCCCTGGCTCTATCTCTGCATCCGATGCAGAGCATCTATCAGAGTCTTCCCCAGACTCCAGAATCGACCCAAGTTCCTCCCCAACCTCCTCACTGTCTCAATCTGCAGTTTTTAAAAAACAATCTATATAACATTTTTTTAAAAAATAAAAGAGCTAAGATGATAGGATGACACTCTTATAGGGTCCCTAATGGCCCACGTTTGGACAAGTGGTAATATTAACTTGACTTTAAACCCCATTCTAAGCAATACATGTGTCACAGCCAAGACATGTCCTTAGTCTGATTGACTTTTAACTGGCTCATATTGATTGGCAGTAGGCCATCGTTGAGTCAGTAACGCACCTGGTTCTGGTTCCTATGATGGCAGTCCTCAATTTATAACCATTGTGCAACCGCCTAAAGTTACAATAGCACTGAAAAAAGTGATTTACGATCAGTCCTCACACTTATAACATGGTAGCAGCAACATGATCAAACTCTGGGCACTTGGCAACTGGCATGTATTTATAACGGTCGCAGCATTCTGGAGTTAGGTGATCGCCATTTGCAATCTTTCCAGCTGGCTTCCGAAGAGCAAAAGTCAATGAGAAAGCTAGATTTGTCTTAATGAATACACAATTTGCTGAACAAATGCAGTAATTTGTTTTAACAACTATGGCAAGAAAGGTCAAAGTCAGGCAGTGACTCACTTAAGTGCTGCCTTGTTTATCAACAGAAAATTCTGACCCCCCAATGTGATTATAAATCGAAGATTCCCTATATTATACCCACTATGTTCTCCACATTGAATTGTTTATAAAAATAATAAAGGTGGGGAAAAAATATAATAAATAAATAAATAGATGACTTGGATTGCCATACAGTTACAACATTCAGCTCTCAATTTCAACTTGGTTCCTTGCAGAGGTCCAGTTCCCATACTCCTCAGCACTATGGACATTGTTATCAATCAACAATTTAGACTGCTTAAAGAACTAGAACTAAACATTGTGCTGTTGTCTTTCTGTCTGTCTGTCTGTCTGTCTGTCTGTCAGTAGGTTATCCATCTATCCATCTACTTATCCATCTCTACATACTTCCTTCCATCCATCCAACTCTACTTACCTACCTACCTACTCCACTCCAAGCCAAAGCAAATTTAGGTGTTTCCTAAATTTAGGTCAAGGGACGCAGTGGTTCAGTGGCTAAGATGCTGAGCTTGTCAATCAGAAAGGTTGGCAGTTCGGCAGTTCGAATCCCTTGCGCTGCATAACAGAGTGAGCCCCCATTACTTGTTCCAGCTTCTGCCAACCTAGCAGTTCGAAAGCATGTGAAAATGCAAGGAGAGACAATAGAACCCACCTTTGGTGGAAGGTAACAGCGTTCTGTGTGCCTTCGGCATTGAGTCATGCCAGCCACATGACCATGGAGACAGTGCTGGCTCTTCGGCTTTGAAATGGAGATGAGCACTGACCCCTAGAGTTGGGAACGACTAGCACATATGTACGAGAGGAACCTTTATCTTGACATTTAAATGTAGGCCTTCCCTAAATTTTCCCCCAAAATCACCATCTAGATTTCCAACATCACTCATCCATAAATTTGGTCTGGTGGATAAGGTACAGACTAGAGAGCAGGAGGCCGTGAGTTCAAGTCCTGCCTTAGCCATGAAAGCCAGATGGGGGACCTTGGGACAGTCACCCTCTCCCAACCTAACCCACCTCACCAGGTTGTTGTTGTGGGGGGAAACAGGAGGAGGAAGATGTATGGAATATTTTCACCATTTGAGTTATATGTAAAAATAATGGTGGCATTATGCAAACAAACAAACAAACTATTTTGCAAACAAACAAACCTAACAAAGCACCTGAGGGCAGAACGAGAAGCAATGGGTGGAAACTAATCAAGCAGAGAAGCAACTTAGAACTGAGGAGAAATTTCCTGACAGTTAGAACAATTGATCAGTGGAACAGCTTGCTTCCAGAAGTTGTGAATGCCCCAACTCTGGGAGTCTTTAAGAAGATGTTGGATAACCATTTGTCTGAAATGGTGTAGGGTTTCCTGCCTAGGCAGGGAGTTGGACTGGATGACCTCCACGGTCCCTTCCAACTCTGCTATTGTATTATTATTATTGTATTATCTGTTGAACAAAATGCTGCATTGATGACAGGAGAGGCAGCCAAATACTCAGCTCCATTCAGTTGCCCAGACTCCACCCCACAGGAGATTATGGGTCATTAAAAGGAGATGAGGAGGAGGAGGAGGAGGATGATGATGATGATGATGATGATGATGATGATGCTTGTTCCTCTTTGAAGGCTTTTTCCTCTGGCTTGAGTTTGTACGCTTTGCATTAGGGTCACAACCAGTGCTGATATTACAATATTTCAATCACCTATAAAAATTACATATGCTGAGGCAGAGAAATTGTACCTGTAGCTCATGTTCCATTAGTAGCCACTTTCAACGGAATGACAATTTCAACTCTTAAATTTCAGTTATTAGAAATTTTAATTTCTCTTTTTTATGAGAAGATCACTGTTTCTCTCTTAAGCAACTCATTTCTAGATGCATGATGCTGAAATTTGTATTTGTAGCTTTCTTATAGAAATAGAACCTTCTTTGCAGTTTTGATTTTCTTGGGTTTGTGTCATTTTACGCTTGTACAGTGTTTTAATGGTGTATATATTTTGCAATAATTGGTTTGATCTTGGACCAAATCGTAATAATAATCCTCAAATAGTTACAATAAATTGAAGATTGAACAAGATAATTTCATATAAACTGAGAAAGAATGCAGTTGATATAGAATATAAATATTTGTGGTAGCTCTTTGGTGGATGAAAAAAAGCCATCAGTTACTGCTATGTAATAATGATGGATTATGTCCTTTATGGGAATAATCAAAAGATACAGAAATAACTTTTTTTATTTGCTTTATTTCTTCTCTAGAAAATTGCCTTTATGGTAGCGTTAGGCCTGGTTACCACTGAATACTTGGAAGGTAAGGAAAAAAAATATTCTGTTTTAAAAAGCAATGCATTTTAATGTAATAAAGAGATTATTTTATAAAAGGAGGCCGGGAACCTTAATCTGAAGCGTTTTATTGTATAATTGGAGTTAGATCTCAAGGGGAAGAACTTGAAAAATGCAGCACAGCTTCGTGTGAGCAGCTCTTAAACAGGAACCTTATTGAGTCATTCATTATAAGATGAGTAAACTGATTATGCAAGTCATTACCACAAATAACCAACATTGTGTAATGAAATCAGATTTCTTTTTGCGTCTTTAGAAGTAGGCTATGCAAACATGTTAAAGGTAACGACTCTGCTATGCATAATTAAAAAGCTTATTAGGATTAAAAATTCAAGATCGCTATCTGGATTTTCCCTCTTTTCCTAAATAAGGTTAGGAATGAACTAAATGTGTTGAGTTTTAGTTTTTCTATTCAGGGCCTTTCCTTCCTCCTTCCTGTAATGGACATACCTTTAGACAAACTGGCCCTAGATTGTGAGCAAAATCCATTGCAAGACTTGTGCAATATCAAATTAGTGTGACTCAAATATTATGGGCGCCGAAGCTTTTGTGTTGCTAGGTAAACAAATTTCACTTTGCCAGATCGGTCCCAGAAAAAGAACTTTAGAAACCCGAAGGCCAAGATAATCAGGATGATTCAGTCAACCAGATGTATAGAAGATAAGGTCGGAAACAGAAGGTGGGAGTTGGAACACGAAAAAATTCAGCTAAGTAGACCTGGAATCGAGTGGTCTGCTGCAGGTTCGCAGGGGTTCAGGAGAACCTCTAGCTAACATTCTGTGTGGTTCGGAGAACCCCCAAATTCCACTTCAGGCCGGCCCCACCCACCTACCCCATCCCTCCTGCCCATTTTGGATGCAGGGCTCGCACGGAGACTTGAGAAGGGCAAAAAACGGGCCTACTAGAAGTTTGGGAAGGCTGGAAATGGGCCCATTTTCAGCCTCCAGAGCCTAGGGTGGCAGTTTTCACCCTCCCGGAGGCTCGAGGAAACACTCCGGAGCTCAGGGGGGCGCAAACACCCTACCCCCTTGCCGTGATGCAGAAAGCCGACTAGGCCACACCCACCATGACCACACCCACCCAGCAACCGGGCAGAAAAACCCTAGCTAAAATTTTTGAAGCCCACCCCAGCCTGGAATGAGATATTTTATATGTATTAGAAAGAATACGTTGGTCAAAAATAATTGTACGAGGCTAGCACTGTGTAAGTAGTATATATGTTATTTGTCTTTCACTTTGGTTTCTATGACGGATGAGCCGCCAGGACGGTCACACTGTGTTCGATATACTTATATGTAAATGAAATATATTTTAAAAAATGTAAGTTCTAATCAGGTCAGCTAAGTAGCAAGAATCCTCTGATCAAATACGTTTCACCTAAACATTTTAGTTTATGTAACCCTTTTGAAATTGATTATAGAAATCCAGAGCAAACGTCAGGAAAGAAAAAGAAGAAGTACCGCCAATCCAGCTTACAGTGGACTCTTGGAAACTGAGGTAGCCCAATACTTAATCACTTTCACTTTCGCTTTCATTTCTGATCTTTGTATGTTTAAAGATATTATAAGTCGAAAAAGAAGATGGGAAAGTCAAGATTGTACCTGGGACCATAGGAGTGTTACTTCCCCCCCCCCCCCCCGATATCTTTGACCACAGTTGGGAGCAAAATATCAATTGCTAAGCAAGGCAGTTGGTAAATGAGTTGCATCTTTGAAAAAAAGGGATAAAGGATACATTATTCTTTCAAGAATGGGAACAAATGCAAAGAAAATCATGTAACGGGTTAATACTTTAAGATCTAATACTGATATCAATTGAAAAAGATGATAAATATTACTAATGAAGTCAATAGGAATGTTTTAAGATTTTTTTAAAAAAATACTAGCTTATCTGAAGCAGTAATATTATGGTCAATCAGACACAAGGTTTATCGCTACAATTAAAAAAAATTAAAACAAAAAAATTAAAAAGAAAATGTAAGTTGATTGAATATAATAATTACGATTTAACTTTATCAGTTTTACTTGTGTTAGAATGTATGACACCCAGGTACCACACTGTTCATGCATTGATTCAATATATTTGTAAAAAATAAAAAAAACTGGGAGGGGGGGGACTCCTCATGAGGAAATGCTTTTGGCTATCAGAAGTGTTTTTCAATAAACTAGTCAGCTGTTTAGCACTTAGTTAGTATCTTTGATTTATTTCTTTATGAGCAATACCGATT
The DNA here is from genome assembly GCA_026931265.2 of Tropidonophis doriae. Lineage (NCBI taxonomy): Eukaryota > Metazoa > Chordata > Lepidosauria > Squamata > Natricidae > Tropidonophis > Tropidonophis doriae. The sequence continues at coordinate 958 of JAPKID020005623.1, read as the reverse complement.
AAAGAAATACTGACATTCCAGGAATTTTGTGGCTGTTTAACTTACAGTTGGATCTCATAAGCAATTCTTAATAGCTAATTGCTTAATTTGAAATTGCTTTTTCTCTCTGTTCTTGCTCTATAATTGGAAAAAGTTACTGGACCAGAGTGTTAATATCAGTGATCCAAAACACATTCAGAGAGACCTGTGCAAAATGGCAAATTATTTCAACTGAATTAAGCAAATGAGAGAAGTAAAAGTGTCTCTGCTTCTTCTGTTCCTATAAGTTTTCCAAACAAACACTAAATAAATCTGAAACATCATGTCAAGAAATGACTAGTAACTGTCTCTGAACCATAAAAATGGGCATCACAAATTTGAAAAATAAATAAAGAGAAAAAAGCAAGAATAAATTAAAAGATTCTCTATAAAAACACTATTGGAGACCTTGAAATTCAAAACATTAACTCTTTCTATGATTACTGTATTTTTCGGAGTATAAGATGCTCCAAAGTATAAGATGCACCTAGGTTTTGGGGAGGAAAACAAGAAAAAAAATCTGCCTCTGCCTCCCAGCAATTTGCCTCCCAGCAAACAGCCTGTTTCAGTTTCAGCAGAGACTGATTAGCACAAGCAACTGATTATCAGGCCTCTGACAATCAGCTTTTTTCAGGCTGTAGGGATTGCCATAGCCTATTGCTGCCTCCACATGCCCCGTTTTCCGCCCGTTCCAGGCAGTGGGGATTGGAATGGGCAGAAAATGGGGCACACAGGTTGAAAATGGGACACGCAGAGGCCAAAAATGGCATGCAGAGGCCAAAAATGCAGGGCACGGAGGCAGCAATAGGCAATCCCTGCAGCCTGAAATAGCTTATGGTTGGGAGGCCGATCCAACCGACAATCAGCTGCTTGTGCTAATCAGGCTGTGCTGAAACTGAAAGAGGCTGTTTTCTGTTTACTGCACGAAGGCATATTGCTG
>JAPKID020005622.1:0-11030 GCA_026931265.2 Tropidonophis doriae | reverse complement strand
GTATACAGGACTAGTGTCACTTCAGCTTCAAGGTCAGTTGTATTTTCAACTTTTTATTTACCATTGCTGTGACATTTCAAGCAGTGGAGTTATTTTAAAAATGAACTCAAAATGCTGTTAATGGAAGAGATCATATTTAACCATTTGTATAACTCTGCAGAAAACTGTGAAGGATACTTGTCATGTTTCTATTCTAAATAGTGATTCTGAAACAAATAAGTTAAATACTTGAACTTAAAATGTGTTGTATGCAAATAGCAATAATGTTTCTATAGGCAATCTGTTGAACAGGCAATTTAAAAATGTCAGGGCTGTCTATAAATGTCTTCTATTAACAAGAGAGACTGAAATGTTATTGTCAATGTTTTATTACCAGAGGAAAGTTTCTTGGTATCCAGACTTATTTTTGGCTGGCATGTTCTATAACTTTTCAAACTAACCTTCTATAAAGACCATTCTTTTTAAATTTTATTTTATCCATTTTTTTAAAAAAGCCATAATAATATAATCAGACACTGGAGATGAGAACAAGTTAGATTTTGCTTGGTTGCAATTTTCAGCCCTAAACTCTCGACAGCTCAGTAGAAAACGTAGCTTCTCACACTTCTTAATGTTAAAGGAAAGAAAAGCAAGCAGTGACAACAAAAAAAAATCACCAATTATTTCTCTGGCGCATTCCTGTAAATAGCTTATCATTTGACATGCAGTTTGTAAATGCAGTGTGCTTAATTTAACACCACAGCACACAGAATCTGAGCGGACAACTGTCCTGGAAAATATTCCCAATATAGGAGATGACAATTCAAGGTCAGTTTAGAAATTCCTGGTGAAAGCCATAAGAGGATTTTGCATGCGTCTGCTTAAATAGCAAATGAGGATATTGAGATCAGCAGGATTGGGGGAGGGAACAAAGAATGTCACTGCTTGGTCCACATTAAAAACTGTGCAGCCCCAATTTATGTGATATGTGAAGCTCAGATTGCAAGACCTGGCACCTAACTAAAACAGAAGATGAGATTTGACACTGATGACCTCTCAAGTGAAATAGGAAGGTGGCCAAGTAGTTTTACCAAACTAACTTTGCTGGTCCCGTGTTGGATTTTCCTTCGTATAAGAGTGGTATTTAGAATGTCCCCCTATATTTCTCTTTTCTTAGTTGCTCTCTCAATAATATAAATCCTATAAATATTTTTCAGCAACTTAATTTATTTGCGAGACAGAGAGTAATTATTTCAATGCTTGTTTTCCAAACTTTTTGAAGTAGCCTCTATTAAATCTTTAGCACAAATACGCTGAACATATTTTTTTGGTTCAAAATTAAGGTGAAATAGATACATGAAAACATGGATAATAGTTTTAAAAAAGACTAGAGAAAGGTGAACATTTTCTAATATGTCACTTGCTATGGTGCTTTCACTTTCTTTAACTTTTTCTCTCAGAGTCAAGTTAAAAATGTTGCTGGAGAAAAAGCAATTAAATTTGCTCAAAGTTTTCATTTCTCTTTTGTGGCAGTCATCATCGGCTTGAAAGGTCACAACAACAAATTAGTTCCAGGGGCAGCTTTTGAAATCAGTGTACAAAATTAAAGCATTGTGCTTTGTTCCACCAGCTGCATTCTCTGCGAATTACACTGACTTGAACCATTTGTTTCATCTTTAGAATGGGCATCCCATAAATCCTAATGAAAAATATAGGATATATATAGGATATATATATATAAAATTACAACTATTTTAAAATAGTAAAGGAACTTGTGTTTTGTAACGATTATTGTCTTAGTCATCCTGAATGTTTCAGCCACATCCCTTTAAGTTTTGTCATGGGTGTTTCAGGGTACAAATTATCTCAAATAATATATGGAGTGGGACTAAAACCTCTTTGCATACCAACAGAAAGTTTAATAATTAACATAATTTGAAATATAGCTAGGAAAGAATTCTGCTTGAAATTTTCGAAATGGGATGCCCATGAAAGTAAGAAAGACATTCCCCTTCTGGGTGCCATCAAAATGAGTTAAATTACAATATCTATTGTAGTCATAAGATCATCTAGAGGGCATCATGTTTGGGGAGGCTAATACAGAGTATTGAACTCTAAGGACCCATTGTTTAACTTTCTGTACTTCAACCTTTAAGCAATGTTGTGATTACAATTAAAAAATATTTGGTCAAACTATGTTCATTGTTTTTAAACAGAGCTCAGCTTTGAAAAAATTATTTTTCCTACTTGGGTTTGACCTTGGATAGCACAGGAAAAGATATAGTACTTCACTGAGAAGTGTACAGAATGTCTTTGAAATTTTTATGTGGATTGTCTACATGTAATGCATACAAGAAGAAAACAAGACCTTGCTTACTTGATTTATATATGTAATTTATCTTTTTCTATTTTTTCAATATGTATGTAATTCTTTCTAAAATGTATGAAAGGGGCAAGGATATCTAACATTTCATAAATTAGAAGTCATTTGAAAGAATAAAATCATTAGAAGTCATTGAAGGACGACATAATAGCAATGTTTCAATATCTCAGCGGTTGCCACAAAGAAGAGGGGGTCAACCTATTTTCCAAAGCACCTGAAGACAGAAAAGAAGGCACTAATCAAAGAGAGAAGAAACCAAACACTAAGAAGAAATTTCCTGACAGTGAGAGCCACTGATTCCATTAATCAGTGGAACAGCTTGCCTCCAAAGGTTTGGGTGCTCCAACACTGGAGAGTTTAAAGAAGAGATTGGATAACAATTTGTCTGTAATGGTATAGAGCTTCCTGCTTGAATGGGGGTTGGACTAGAAGACCTCCAAGGTCCCTTTCAACTCTGTTAGTTTTGTACTATTCTATTTAAAAACTTAGGTTACTAGATATCATTAGTATTATGGAATTCAGGACAATGTTTCTTTCTCATTTTCCTTTAGATACTGAAAGCTAGTGATTAAAAAAATGTGTTAATTGTGAAAAATTGTACATGCAAAGAGTGGGCATCTTTTTCTTATGCAGATTAACACTATTATGACTTTTACTTTAGGGCAGCAGGATACATCACAATAAAAGACAAACCATCATTCTTTTCAGCAATATTGTCAAAAGAGCTTTCTGGAAGTAATTTCATATACTATTGCAATTTATGAGTATACTTGTAGTAAAAATAAAAAATAAAGAAAACAGCCAATGCACATTAGTCTGTAAAGGATGGGAAAAACAGTACCCTGAACTATCCATGTTCATGGTCCTGTTCCTGAACTTGGAGCCATCCTCATTCCTGTCTTCAATTCTAGAAGTTAATCCCTTTACTACTATTTCCAGCTATCTGATTTGAGCCAAAGACTTTTGTAATTATGTATTTAATGGATATCACTACAAATCAGGTTAGGTTAGGTTAGATTAGGTTAGGTTAGGCCATTGCACAGTAGTGTCCCACTCTAGAAGCTTTGATATGAAAAAAAGAAAACTCAGTATCTCTGTATGAACATGCATACATGAAACCTCTTTAGGACAGGAAACACTTGTAAAGAAAACTGTCCATGGTGAACTGCATTTTTCCTTTAGTTTTGCAAAGAAACTAACCAAGTGCCTTACTGCAATTTCCAAGATGACTTTGTACTCTAGACAGTTTCTTCATCTTTAAATTTCAGTTCTGCTCCTGAAAACAATATAAATACTTCTAACAGTTTCATCCCCCTGAGCTGTGTCAGTTGAAAATATTTTTGAACTTACTTATTTTTAAGTTCATGAAAAGAGTGCTGGGCATTTAGAGATGGATTGAGGGGCATTTTTAAAAGAAAAAAATATAGATTACATTATATTTGAGATGTTTGTTATGGAAAACACAAAGGACTATTTATATTGTCAATTTTCAATCAATATGCCTTAAAAGAATGGCTCTAAATACTATTCTGTTTGGAGATCGCAATATTATGCAAAACATAGAAAAAGAAGATAAATGGTAAGCAGAAGAGATTAAAGTAAAAAAAGGCAGAATATAAAATAAAAAAGAGAAATAGCTAATCTAGCTTCACAAAATGACCTATGGATATTAACTTCCACTATGCATCATTGTCTTTGATGAACTGAGATTGAACTGACTGGCTCAAGGTGTTAGCCTTTAAGATAGTGCAGAGAAGAAGCATACTCAGAAGTATTAATTCTAACTGTATTGTAAAGTTACATTCACAGAATCTCACACCTTTGCAGTCCAAGAAACAAAGGACCATACCTTCTAATACATTTGCCATGCCACCATTTCTTCTGTGGACTTAGCTGCAACTTGTCTGACCCTTGTCCAAACTGTGGTTCTTCCTCTGTCTTCCAAAGCAATTTCCACATACCATTATACAAGGTTATTCAGCTGGCTGTGCATAAAATGAGATTCAAGCTCTCCCAATTTCTAGCCAAGTGTCATAACCACTACATTAACCCTGCAACAGTAAAAATAATATTAAACAGGTTTCATACATATTGGCCAGTATGTCACAAATGAAACCAAAACCCAGTTTTACCCCAAACATGCTCATTCTATTCTGTTCTGTTCTGTTCTAGACACTACCATATTATCATCCATATCCCGCTAAATTGATGGAATATGCAATGTATTGACACACCAAACATAGTACTAATATTTTATCACCTTCCTTTCTTAATTTATGAATGTCTGATGAAACCTTTCTCCATAATTTGAAATAGAGCTACGAAAGAATTCTGCTTGAAATTTTGAAAGTGGAATGCCCAACGAAGTAGGAAAGACATTCCCCTTCTAGGTGCCATCAGGATGAATTAAATTACAGCATCTATTGTACTAATATGATTATCCGGAGGGCATCATGTTGGGGAAGGCTAATGCAGAGTATTGAACTCTAAGGACCCATGGTTTAACTTTCTATACTTCAATCTTTAAGCAATGTGATTATGATTACAATTACAAAAGATTTTGTCACATTATACTCATTTTTTTTAAACAGAGCTCAGCTTTGAAAAGGCTATTTTTCCTTCTTGGGTTTGACCTTGGAAGAGATATAGTGTTTCACTGAGAACTGTACAGAATAAATGTACAGAATGTCTTTGAAACGTTCTCCTTATTTTTAGAATAATAATAATAATGAATTATACACACCGACTTTTTAAAGGCTGATGTTGGGAAAAATTCTTTATACAATTACCGCATTCTAATATTTTATCCTTATGTCATCATGGAAAGAATTACACTATTATTATATATATATGAGCCTATAACTCATACAACATATGCTTAGCACATGATACAACATTGCAACAATCTTTGGGACAAACTATTAAAATGGAATAATATTCTTACTATATTTATTTCATTTTATCCACTATTATATAAAATAATAATTAGAATAATTTATAAACAGAAAATATGCAGGAATGATCTTAAAATATTTAGCTGACTATTACTTTACAACAGAACTGAACATTTTCAGCAATATTTTGCTTTATTTCTAAATTTTCAAATGTACAACATGGGCATTTAAAGCATAGCAATTTATTAATAGTTTCTTCTGACAGAATTATATATTAGATTAATTTCCAGTAGCTCAGAGATATGAACAATTTCTTTCTCCAGGTTTGTTTAAGCCAAATTTTCTATTGAACTACAAAACCTGCTGACCTGGAACTTTTTCTTATGTTCAATGGGTCAGTGCTTCTTCCTGGTGATCAAGTGTGTTGACATGTGATTGTGTGTGCACAGGACACAGAAATCGTTTCATTAGTTTTCAGGTGTCCTTTGCCCTGAAAACTAATGGAAGCCAGATATCAAAAAGTTTAATATGGATAAGGCACAAACTTCAATGCTGACCTACACCATGATAGATAATAAGTAAAGAAGTATCAAAAGGATTGCATTTCTAATACAGCAGAAACTTAAAGCTAAAAACTTTTGTAACTGAAGTAAAGTACCAAATAGTTGTTATATCACGCTATGAGTAAAGCAAGAACTTGATGACCAGGATCACCCTAGGCTAGAAAGATTGGTATTTAAGAAGGGGAATCTTCTTGTACAACACAATGAAATTTCACTAGCGCTTTAAGCAAACCTGTCTAAGAGATGACTAAATACAGGGGAGAAATTAGGACAAACTAAACAGCTAATTTGATGATTCTGCTCAAGAAAATGTGTACAAGATTGCTTCTTTTTTTTCTTTCTTCAATCTACAACAATGTCTTATTGTGATGCTATATTGTTGCCCCTGGGTGTAATGTAACACTGGAAGCTTTTGTCCAAGAGTAATGAACTAATTTACCTACTTGAAGAAAAATGTCTAAGTGCAGTGGAGGTTTCAAACTGTGTTCTGTATTTTAGACTGGCAACATATAGAGATTAAGCTCTAAAATAAGCTTAGCACAGTTGGAAGCATTAAACAAGCAAACAAACCATTCCAAACCATTATCAATTTAAAAAGAATATTATGGACTGATAGAATTTACCTTTGCGGAACCCATGCCAACTTTTCTTTAGCAAGGCTTCTTCCGCTAAATGCTTAGGGATTTTTAAAAAAAATATTATTACCATTTCTGCAATTTTCAAAGTTTTTGCTACTATATTCTGGAACACTTGAAGCTTTTGAGTGGCAATCAATACTAGTTTCATATCTGGTTTCAAAAAAAATGTTTGGTTTGCTTGGACAGATGACCTGCAAAGGAGGAATGCACATGTCTTAATTGGAACTGAAAGCTGCTAATCTAGATTTCCATCTTTTGAGCATTCAAATTCGCTGGCTCTGAACAATCCATATAGACATGGCTCATTGGTTGACTCTGATAAAGTCAGAATAGAGCAAGTATGATTAGTATACTAATAGCATTTAACACCAATTCCTTGGACGGTTTCACCCACTGACTTTAAACAATAATACCATAGACTATATAGACTTCTATAAAGCCCATGAAGGTTCAGCAGTTAAAGGCGCTAAACTTGTCAGCTGGACAACCAGTGCTCAGGTTTCAAAACCTAAGCACTGTGTGAGAGATGAGTTCCCATTAGTTTCCCCTGCTCCTGCCCAAGTAGCAATTTGAAAGCATGCAAATGCAAGTAGATAAATAGGTACCACTTCAATGGGAAAGTAACAGCATTCCTTGTGCTTCAGCATATCGTCATGCTGGCCACATAACCATGGAAATATCTTTGGATAATGCTAGTTCCTTCAGATAAGAAACAGAGATTAGGACTGAGTCAGACACAACTGTATGGAAGAAACTTACCATTACCTTTTATAAAACCTATGGACTCTTATAACCTAATAGCTTTGAGGCTGAGCAGAAATACTCTAAAGCCACTCTACACAGAATATCCTGGTGGTGAGAGCAACCTCTGATCCAGCTCCTCTGATCCAGCAACCTCTGATCCAGCTCCAGATAATAATTCAGCAGAAAAATTCAGAAAGTTGAATAGGGTATTATTTAGATCCGGTCAAAAAGTTGTGCTATCTATGGTGGAGCAGCCATTGACGTTATTCTTCTGCTACATCATATCAATGTGTCTTGTACCAAAACCCACAAAACTATTTTGGCACATGAGGTAGAAAATGTTAGTACCTGATCTTTGAAAGAGATACCTGATATATAACAAATGATATAATTGACAACTTACTCGTCTTTCATCATACTGAAAATCTGTTGCATTACAGTAAGATTAATGAATACATTGTATTCAAAGTAGATATAACATGTCTGCTACAATGTCCTACCTATCAAAGACTACTTCAGCTTCAACAGCAATAATACTCAGGCAAATAGCTACAAACTAAAGGTAAACCACTTCAAACTCAATTGCAGAAAATACGACTTCAGCATCAGAGTGGTCAATGCCTGGAATGGTCTACCCGACTCCGTTGTTACATCTTCAAATTGCCGTAACTTTAACCTTAAACTGCCTAGCATGGACCTCATCCCTTTCCTAAGTGGTCTGTAAGGGGTTATGCATAAGCACACCAGCGTGCCTACTGTCCCTGTCCTATTGTCCCCATTTATTCGTACCCATTTCCTGTGTTCATGTCCATGTTTATACTTATACCTGTTATCTCATATATGTTTGACAAACTAAATAAATAAATAAATAAATAAACTCTACAGAAAATAATCTTGCAGTCAGATCTTTCCTGTTCCTGCTGATTAACAGTACTTTTTCTCAGTAGTACACAAAAGAGCAAACAGCAAAGATGTAGAAATCAGTAAACCACTTTGTTTATTCTTTATTGTGCATTTAGAATCAGGACAGCAGCAAGTCAAAACAGGGACTTGGTAGGGATCAACAATGTATGCAAGAAATTTCAAGACATAGTTCAGTTCAAGGATGGGCTAAGGATACTTCAACTCAGCAGTAATTTATTTAATTTATTTTTAAAATGTGTTGTATTTTTGTATTATGTTTTTTAAATATTCCCTGTACGCCACCCCGAGTCCCTCTGTGGAGATGGGAGCGGAATATAAGTGTAATAAAGTAAAGTAAAGTAAAGCAGTGAGAAAATACCTTAAGTATTCATTGAACATTGTTTATGAAATCACATTGTATATTAGGGGAAATGAAAATATTTTATTTAATATCTAAAAGATAATAAAATGACCCCAGGTAAGTATGGCTGAAATAGCTAAGCTTCATAACACTAAAGAAACAAACAAAGGCACAAAGAAATCTACTAGGATAATGAAATACTATAGGTAGTCCTCAATTTACAATTAAACTAAAGTCCTGAATGTCACTTATTAAGTCATTGCTGTCATAAATTGAAGCACCATTTGGCCAGATTTAATTTTACAACTGTTTTTATGACAATCATTGGGCAAGTTACTGTGATTATTAAGCAAACCATATGCTTGCAAAACATTTAGTTGTAAATGCAAATCCATTTTATCCAATGGATAAAAGTGTTATGCTGGAAAATAGCAAAATGTACCATTGGCAAAAAGTGTTGCACAATGTGATCACATGACCATGGGCTAATGCAATCAGTCATAAATTCAATTTGGCTGCTAAGCATCCAAAATGAAATCACCTGACCATGAGGTAGTGCAATGGTTGTAATTTTGAGAATGGGTCGTAAATAACTTTGAGTACTGTTGGAAGAACTGTTCTTCTGGGTTCAGTTCCAAGTGGGGAAAAAGACACTGGAAACATGGAGGCTGCTTGGAAAGATGGTTTAATGGCGGACAGGACTACATGGCTTGAGTTCCTGAACAGAAAATGGGGATCACATGCTTCCAGATGTTGAGTGAAGAAGAAAGGAGAGAAGAAAAAGGGGCTTGCTAAGAGTTCCTGGGGTTTTTATACTCTCTATATACCCAACTCTCTGTTTCCTGTTCCTGTGTAAGAAAAGAAATGTATTCTGATTGGTTGTCTTACTCTCAGAGGAGGGGGAGGGTCTTAGCTAACTTTGTAGGTTGTGTGTCTTTTGAGTCCCAAACTTGGTTAAGTTTCCAGATGCCGTATGGAGTTTCTGTAGAAGGCTAATCTTACCTTTATTGTGTAGACTAGCTCATTGCCCCTAATGGCTCATTGACGAAGGGATAATTAAGAGTAGTTCTGTTTCCTGCCTAAAAACATTTCTTATCCAGGGAAATATAATATTCTGCCTTTTCAATATTTCTCAGGATATTTCATTTTTCTAGGAGAGGGGTGGATTTAACTTCCTACACGAGAAAATGTGAAATTTGGGGCAGCAATTTTAGTTATTTAAAATTTTAGTAATGGCAACACAAAAAAAAACCCAGCGTAATTGTATGTTTTATTTTTTTAAATATGGTACATTAATATGTATTACTAGTACTACAGTATTTCATACTAATAGTCTATACTTAATGTACGATAATATGATACTTTAAAAGCAAAACATTGGTTTTAGCAGGCAAGAGGTTACTCTTTGAACCTGACTTTGTTCATTGCCTTCATTTCTAAGCCTTGCAGAGAGTCTGCAATAGAGGCTTGACCTTCAAATACCTGTGGCTTGTACGATATTTGCATTTGTATTCTGGGCATCAAGTGGGCGTCCAGGGAAATGACAACATTTGCATGATGACCTTATCATGCAAATGCTGCAACTTACTGTATGTTGCAAAGCCAGATACAAATAGATAAGTACCTAATTATGACATTTGTGTAATAACATCACGTTCCCTTATCACAGTTCGTTATGAATGTGACTGTTATGAATGTGACTGTTCCTTATGTTTTTCTTTTTCTGCCTTTGTGTTTCCCTTTCCGTTTTCACAAACACTTTCTGGCATAAAACAAACATCTTCTGTGATTTTTTTTTTTTAATCCTGCATGATAATTGCAATAAGAAATAGTGCAACTCTTTTAAATTCCTTGAGTTGATGCCACTGAAATTTTTATTACATTGTTTAAAAGGAGAACTAAGTGGACTTGGAAGAAATGTTCTTTGCCTTGAACAGCTTTGCAGTTTCTCTAGACTTACTACAAGAGGTTTGCCCGTTTACAAAATGTCAGCAACATTGATGTACCCAATTTCAATTCATTGACTGATTAAGTGCTATCATGTTGTTTTGGACTTCTAGTAATCCTATAGACAGATTTTCTCCATGACATCTGGCCAGTACAAAGCACCACTTGATGCGAAGGTGAAATGCGTATTCCATGCTATATTTTAGTCCCCCCAAAATATTTTCTATCAAATCCATCTTTTTCCTTTACAGGTAGGCACAAATAATTCATTGATTGACAGTCAATCAGTGCTCTTCCTAGTGTGTGATTTCCAGATCAATCCAATCAAGATGATATATCTTGACTATGAAAATTCTCTCTTTGCACAGTTGGCTAATATTCAGTTTGCAATCCACAAAGAAATCTAAATTCTTTTTGCATGTACAGTTGCTTCAAACAATATGATTTTTTTTCTATCCTGTACTTGTGTCTTTGATTTTTCCTACCAAAATTTAGGACTTTGCATTTATTTCTGTTGAAATTCATCGATAGTTTTTATTCCATATGCCAGTTCATGAAGATTATCCTGAATATTTTACCACTTGATGCGAAGGTGAAATGCGTATTCCATGCTATATT
>JAPKID020005621.1:0-11030 GCA_026931265.2 Tropidonophis doriae | reverse complement strand
ACCTTTAGTAGAAGAATTATTAATCTTTTGTATGAAGCCTTGGTGCGGCCTGCACCCCTGATATGGATGCCTTCAAAATTTTCTTTGTATACCCCATACCCCTTTCCTAGGAAAAAATTGAAAAACCAATAAAACTTTTTGAATAAAAAAAAAAAGAAGGGTGCATGGGTGGTGGAGAATTATCATAGCAACTTGTGGACTTCCCTCCTGGTTTCCCCATTGACTTTCTGGACAAGTTGGCAGGGAAGGTTGCAAAAAGCAATCATGATCACAGGATGCTGGAACCAGTCATTAATAACTTATAATAACTGGCAAGTCAGTTTAGCCCAATGGTTAAGACACCAGGTTAGAAACCAGGGCACTGTGAGTTCTACTCGTGTTTTACACATGAAAGCTAGCTAGATGACTTTGGGCCAGTCACTTTCCTAGCCCACTTTTTAGTATTGTTGTTGTGGGGAAAATAGGAAGGACTACTAGCTATGTTCATTGCAGTTCATGTGATCATGGAGGTGCTGAAACAGCTGGAACTCTGAGGACTGGTCATAATCATCATTCATTCAGCACCATTGTAATTTTGAACAGTTACTGAACAAATGGTAAAAGGACTACCTGTACATTAGCAAATATTTCTGATTTCTAGCTTTCTGAGGACTGACAGTTTTTTCCTGCTCATGCAGAGTCATATTGGGAAAGTGCACTGCATAATACTAGGGTTTTCCAAACTTGAGATGTTCCAAAAATACTGAGAGATGTTTAGTATGATGAGGCAACCCCTTTTTGTAAAAAAAACTGCATCACACAGTTTATTTCAATTTTTCATTGAGCAATTGTCTAGTTTACACAGCTCCAGGCGTCTGCTTTAACTGTTTTCAGGCAGTGAAAGAGGAAAATAAAACTAGTGTTGGTACAGCACCTCAGAATTTGATGTTCCCTTTTCCAATGCAGATGTTGCTAGCTGGAGAGAAGGTGGAGGCAGAAGTTTAAACTCTCCAAACTCTCCAACTGATCAAGAAGCAAAACCTCTTATTCAAGAAGATGGTAATATACCTGGACCAACAGAACCAAGTGATGCCCTTAAGATACCAGAAAAGAAGGAGATACGGGTAGCACCACCTCCACCACCTAAGATGAATGGCCAGCAACAGCCAGGGATCCTTCCTCAGTATAAAGGAATGATACCACCATATGTAAGTCTGATAGATCAAAATCTTGCAAAATTTCTTTCACTTCCAACAGTCATGTTATAAAGAAAATGGAATGTGGGGGGAAAATTATTCCTTTAGAGCAGGTAGCATGTATGGCCTGTTTGCTAATTATTGTCTTCCATATCTGGTGTGGATTTAGATTATATTTAAGCAGTAGACAAAGTGAAATAATAATAACCTTTTTAAAGAATCTTACAAAATGTAAAATGTTGGGAAAGAATTTCTATAGCCTCAGGATTCAAAAGGTATCTTTTGGTTTGTGATCAGATTAATTGAAACAGGAGCATGCATGAAACAAACGAACAAACAAACAAAATTTTACTTCAGATTAGAACCCTTCTTCCCACCCAGAACTGAGCACCTCTACCTCCTCCTGAACTTTCCAAATTAGCTCATTCCAACGAAACAAAAACTCAAACCTTTTCAAATTTTTGGCCATCAGAAATAATGGGAAACCAGAACAAATCCCTAGCTCCTTTTTTTTCAACCCAAGGCCACCAGTACTGGTAGAGATATAGATGCTGATTTTTGCTACAATTTACCCAAGTAGAACGGAAAAAAATAAAATAATAAAAACAAATTCTTTGAAGTCCCTAACAGCTTTGATAGAACATTCATACTGCTGAACAACAGAATTAATCTTCAATTAGCAGTTATTTGGCTTCTAATAACATATAACATTTTGCAGCTCCAAGACTGAATTCCAACCTAACCGAGTAACACTATTGCACTTCCATTGCTATGATACTACAGGATTTCTTTAAATGTATATGAAAATGTCATTGGCAGGATGGGAAGAAGTTGTGCTAGTTTCAAACTGGGCTGTACCTGCTTAATTGCATGGATAGTGTAGGTTACCAATACACAACAAATTAAAAAAGCCAGCACACTGCACTCCTATTTTACCAGACTGTGCTATCGATAGTATCATTTAAACCAGCAGTCCCAATCCTTTCGTGGCGGGAGGGACTGGGGGGGGGCTAGTTTTGTGCACAACCTACATCATGTGCAGGTGACGCTTCAATCACTTACCTGGCCCAGTTCTTAAAACTAGGAGTTGAGGACCCCTGATTTATAACACATGAGCAGAAAGTACTAATTCTATCCTTATAATCAGCAATGAAGCCAGTGCATTTTTTTTCATTTGAGGCTGACATCAATAAGATACAAGGCACATTTATCAACAGATCCTGAATACAGAAGCTTCTCACATCCACTCTTCTAGACACATATCACACTACACATGAAAAACTGAAGAATTTTTAACTCAATTATAGAACTAAAAATGTATATTGAGTTTGAATCATTGGGGTGGAATAACTTTTTCAGGGGAGTTGGATCTGAAATTTTGGAAAAATTGAAATAAACATATGAATGTATAAACTGCCTTCAAAATGGCCATTGTTTTGAGATTTAGTATAGGACAGTGACGGCAAACCTTTTAGACACCGAGCACCCAAACTGCGCGCATACATGCACAGATATACACAGATGCGTGGGACATACACAGCAGAGACCTGAAGACCAGCAGAACATCCCAACACTGGCAGCACTGCAAGAGGCAATCAATTTCTTTTGCGAGCTTCTGTTTCGTCATTTGCAGGGAAACAGAATCACATGAAAGAAACACCAGAGAGATCTGACCTGGGGCAATGGCGCACATGCCAGCAGACAGGGCTCTGCATACTACTCTGGCACATGTGCCATAGATTCACCATTACAGACATGGGACATAATGAATCCTCCAATTGCTAGAAGCAAGCAGTCCATCTTTTTCCACATCTTCATTTCTACCCAAGAACAAAGTTTATTAAGAAAATAGAGCAGGCTGTTTTGGATAGATTGATTACTTAATCTATTATGATTTATAATTGACAACAAGAGATGTAAAAAGGTTCTTCGATTGTGTTAGTTGAAGTTACAGAAACTAGCAAATTCAAACTATTGTATCTAAGATATGAATAATTGTTTTCCTTATGCAGGCATTCTATGTGTTCCTTTCCTGGTTGAGCAATTATAGAAAGGTTTCAATTAATTATACTTCTGGATAAAAAAAGTCAAGAAACTAATCAAACTTGAGAACTGACAAAAATACAAAATCAGATTCATAGTGTGGTTTAACATCCTGACATCTTAAACTGGTGATTTTGTTCACATTGGGCACCTATGATATATCAATGTCTTCTGATGCAACTGGATATGTGAAGCCTGACCAAAGGGATTGTATGTGTTAACTAATTATTAATGTTATCTTATTGAGCTAATTTGCTAATTTGTTGAAATATAGCCATACATTTTCTGAAATAAATGATATACTTCTGCATAATCTTTGCTATGTAAATTAGTAAATTCCTTTTGATCTTTTAAAAAGTTAGTTTAAAATTTCATACGGGAACCAATTTATCATTGCTTAGATTACACTTTATTTAGCATTGTGCATAGCATTCATTTTTATGTATAATTTTGATATACATTTTAGTTATTACTGATTTAGTCTTTTTTTTTAGATGCTTAATCAGTACCCTAAACTAGCGTATCCATCAGTGGCAGGTCCCAGCAGATTTCCTGCCCCATCTGAGAGCAGCAGGTGAGAAAGCCAATTGCTTTGTTTGCTTTGTTCCAAAATCAGTTTGCACTTGATGCTACAACTAGATTTGCTTATTAACTGTATAATCACGTATCCAGAAAGTTAGTCATTGTGCATTTAGAGTACATTATGTGGCTAAAATTTGTAATTGCTTAGCAGACGGTGAGAACTCTGTATATACTGGTACCAAGAATTTTAGCTTATTACTCCATTGACTCCTAAATTTTGATTTTAGCTTCTAGTTAAAAATATACTTCAGTATTTTTTCAATACTGTGTTAAACCAATATTTAATCCTTAAATTGGAAGAGTCCATTTAGCCACTGACTTCTGATCCCTTGCTCCATGCAAGAATTCCGATTAAAGCCTTTCTTCATAGATTGCTTTAGATCTATCTAGGATCTAAATCTTTCTGTTCAGATCAGGGGTGTCAAACTTGATTTCATTGAGGGGCCACATCAAGGTTGTGTTTGACCTCGAGAGGCCGGGGGAGGCATGGCCAGCTCAGTGTCACTTGTGTCGGCACCTGTGGTGGCCTGAGAGCTCTTCCAGTGATAACGGGCTCCCGAGCTCTATTTCCAGCTGCGACAGCTTCCTGAAACCCTCTGCCAGTAAAAACAGAGCTCAGGAGGGCCACACAGGCATCATGGGCAGGTCCTTCATTGTTTCCAGGACAGCCCTATGGGCCAGATCTAAGCACCCCACCGGCCGAATCCAGCCTCCAGGCCTTGAGTTTGACACCCCTGATTTAGATAAACCCAGTCTCTGTTTAAACATGCTGCATGAAAAGAACCCTGCCTAATATGATAATTTTCTCTCGTTTGTTAACTAAGTTGAGTACCATTTTCTGAATTTTAAATTCAAATGTGTTACATGTTTTCTCTTTTTCTAGAAACCCAAGAGGAAGGGGACCTCCTTCACGGAACTCCGAAACTGTAGAACGTCCATCAATCCTAAGTGCTAATGAACTCAAAGAACTTGATAAGTTTGATAATTTAGATGCTGAAGCCGATGAGGGCTGGGCTGGTAAGCAATGTAGATCTTGATATACATCAAACTAGAATTGTGTACAGAAAAAAAGTATTCACCATGTATTTCACCTCCAATTTGTTATTTAGGAGCTCAAAGTGAAGTAGATTATACTGAACAGTTGAACTTCAGTGATGATGATGAACAGGGAAATAATCAGAAAGAACAGGAAAACAGGTAATAAACATCGATATGGAAAATATAAAAATCATCTGCTAATCTTTAAATTCTGTGTATAATGTTTGCATCACTTTGCCATTGTGGTATAGTGCACAGGTATCTACTGGGTGTAAATTTACATATAGAATTTACATTAGCTAAATAATGTTGAGTATGTCATTGTTATCGATCTAGCCTGTTTCACATTTGAGAACTAGCACTGTGTAACAATTAAGGAATTGAGCTAGGAACAGAGAGACCCCAGTTCTAGTGCATCAGTCACCTATCCTCTTTCAATGACTTTGGGACAATCATCTCTTAGATGTGGTATAAACCATTTATATGTTTTATACAGTAATGAATCTCTTAAAGATGTAGACAAGAAAGATGTAGAAGAACCTAAATCATCTGCTCCTTTGCCATCAGTTGGATCAAAAGGACCATATAGCAAAAGCAGTCAATTCGACCAGGTACATCTTGTTGCTATCTCTTTAGAATTATATTGTTACTGAAGAACTTTTTTTTTCTCAGCTAAGGACATATGCCAAATGTCTGAATGTTCAATTTTTTTCATGGTACAAGTGGCATTTACTATTCCTAACAGAATTCTATTTATTAGTTTGAGAAAATTTGCAGTAAAAATCTCTCTTCCAGTAGCAATTAAATCTGATCCATTTCCCATTGATTATTAAAGTTAACAGTAGCCTTTTATAATTAGAGCTATGTGCAATATATGTGTAGCAGAGGTGGGTTGCTCCCAGATTGGGCAAACTGGTAATAATGGTGGTGGGAGGCTCTGCCCACCCACACGCACCTGAACCGGTAGTAAAAAAATTGGCAACTCAACACTGATGTATAATATATATTTATGAGTTAAGTTTAATTGCTTTGGAAAAGAGTTGTCTTCCATAGATTTGAAATATATTTCGATTGCACATTTTACAGTTTACAGTTTATTACATTTATATCCCGCCCCCACTCCACAAGGGACTCGGGGCGACGCACAAGGAAATATTAAAAAAATATACAAAAATACAAGTACAAAGATTAAAAGCAAATTAAACTTAAAAACTTAATTTTAGCCAAAAGCCAAAAGGTTCTTTTTGCCATGATTTTTAATTAATGTTTGCTACTTCTTGGTTTCACTATTTATAATCAGGTTTTATTGCTGTTTTAAATTCTGTTTGAAATGTATGTATGTATAATTTTATCATGTCCTATATATCAATATATCAGCTTGAAAGCAACAAATAATTTCAGATGTTTAAAAACAAATAATTTTACATGTTTAAATAGATACATTGATATATATTAGGGAAAATATTTCAATTTTGCTATTTTTACACTACCTGTAAGTAAAGTTTAATTTGAAATGGTTAACTTTGTTCAGCATTTTAATTTCATATGAATATGCACAAAGGTGTTTTTTTTAATTAAAATCGTAACAGGGACGTGGAGTGTTACCAGCACAATCTTCAGTACTTGAGAGAAGTAATAGTTCTGGACTTCATGCAAAATCAATTCTTCAGGTATCATCAAAATGCTTGTTTAACAGAAATAATCTCTGATTCACATACACATATTCTTTTTTAAAATCCTGATAGCTTCTGTTGGAAATTCTATAAGAAGTTGAATTTGGACATTTTTTCCTTTAAATGCCTTTGCTGAATTCATAGGTTGAACTCCAAATTGAATGTGTGGGATGTATTTGTATGTCATTTTTTTCTAATTGCACTTTATTAGATGCAGCAAGTAATGCATTTATTTATTTAACAGATTTGGATTATTCATTTATTTCATTGATTTATATGACTGCAGATCTTAAGCAATTTTGGGTGGCTTACAACAACCATAAAACCAATAAATGAGGTAGTATTAAAAACAAAACAATAAACAAAAATCCTGTTCCTTAATTATCCTCCTTGGGATGCTCTACTGCAGGTTCAGCTGCTTCTATGTCTTCTACCCATATAATGCCAGCACATCAATAAAAAGGTGTTAAGGATTTTCCAAAAAAACCTAGAATGGGGTCTCTTTGAATTGCTGTCAGGAAGGGGTTCCCCAAGGTAGGGGCAGCAGCAGAAAAATCATGCTTCTGAGGTCCCACTAGATGGCAACATATCAGGGAGGAAGATTACAGTTTAAAATATAAGACTGCTATTCCATAAATTTTAGATTTCAATCAGCCTAAGGAATTAAAAATTCATGGACAAGTTCAAAATAATAAAAGTCTTGCAAACAAATACTTAATGTTTTAGAAGAAGGATTATTTTAAACATCTTTTAAAACTGAAAATATCCCCAACTGTATAGCATGTACATTTGGGGGATTAAATGTTCTTAAATGTGTATGCATTTTGATTATTCTTTGATGAAAATAGATCAAATTCCAGGATCTCCAGCAGTGTTTTTTCATTTATATTTTTTTATTAAACCTGGCCCAAGATTACCATATTTTTCGGAGTATAAGACACATCAGAGTAGAAGACGCACCCTAACTTTTGGGGAGGAAAGCAGGAAAAAAAAGTTTCTGCTTCTGCTAACCAGCATCCATTAGAAGTAATCTGGTTAGTGTCCTTGCAGCAAACAGCAAATGGCTTGGCTAGGTTCA
This sequence comes from Tropidonophis doriae, assembly GCA_026931265.2. Taxonomy (NCBI): domain Eukaryota; kingdom Metazoa; phylum Chordata; class Lepidosauria; order Squamata; family Natricidae; genus Tropidonophis; species Tropidonophis doriae. The sequence continues at coordinate 3,441 of JAPKID020005621.1, read as the reverse complement.
GCAGCCTGTTCAGGAAGAGCAGCTGATTAAAGGGCGGGATAACCCCAACCAGCTGTTCCAGGCTGCAAGGATTGCCACAGAGCATCGCTGCCTGTGTGCCTCGCATTTTCCGGTGGTTCCAGTTAGTGGGGATCCTCACTTCCATTCGGATTTTAATAATGAGCAGCACAGATTATTTTACCCATTTAAAACAAACCCTATCACCTTACATGGATTTAACTGGAGTGGGTGGGGTGGGGATGATAATCATGGGGCAGAAGAGGAATTTGGCTGCTTGAAGAAGCTGGCCCAGTGCTGCTGGCACTTGGGATCGCTGAAGCCCTCTTGGAAGGATACCTGCTATAGCGGCCCAGACTCTTCCCGTACAAGGGCACTTATAGTAACAATGTGTTGGTTAACATTGCCTCCCACAGCCATTTCCTCCTCCCCTTAAATTCTCTCTTTTCTGCATGAGCTAAACTTTTGCGATGTAAAACTGAAACCAGGTGCTCTTGTAAAGTGGCATGGGAGCTCCTTGGGAGAGGCGAGGGCAAGCTTGGTATTTCCTCTCTCCCAACCCCCTTTCTCTTTCCCCCCTTTTCCCCAACTTGCCTGTGATCTTAGCTCATGGCTTCTTGGCTTATCTTTGCTTTTCTTCCGTCTGACCCATTCCATGAGCTGGAGCGCTGAGGAAGTACGGCAGAAACACATGAAAAGAGAAAAGTAAAAAACCAAAACAAGTGCGGAGTTTCAGCCAGTAGAGGCTTGGCTGTGGGGTTGCCGAGGAAAAGAGGGTGCAAATCTGAGGGGAAGAAGGTAGCTGTTTTCTTCCTGGAGGGGCTCCTTTTCCCCACCCCTTTCCCTGGGTTCACAGGGAATCACTCGTCTCTGCAAGCTCTCTCGCCCCCTTTGTTTCTCCCCCTGCTTTGGTGAGGATTGTAGTGCCCTTGGGAAGGTGATAATGCTTTAAAAACATTAGGAGAGGAGGAGGGAGGAAAAGGGCTTTTTGGGCGGTGGTTTTCAACGGGTTCCAAGCGTGGCTTTCTTTCCCAGTTACTCAGCTATTTGTATATGCCGCCCCCCCCCCTCCTGCAAATGAGAGGTGCCTCAGAGATGCTAGATTTCTCAGCACGCTAGACTGTGCAGTTGAAAACCTGGAATGGGATACAATCAAGCTTGATTCAAAGGCTTTAGGTTTGGATCACTGCGCTGCCACCCAAAAATGCCTTTAAAGTGATCTCTGCAGAGCCCACTTCACCTGCTCCTTCTTGGGCAGATCCGGGCGGCAGAGATTACGATAACAGCAATTTTGAGTGGCAGCGAAGGGATCTCAGGAGCTTGATTGTATCCCATTCCAGGTTTTTAACTTCCCAATCTAGCGTCCTGGGAGGAAAAAGAGCATTTCAGGTGACAAGCGGTTCCAAGCTACAGGGATACAATCTGCCTCCGCGCCGCCATTTTTGGAATTGGATGGGGAATTATCGTGCTGCTGCCCAAAAATGATTTCATTGAAAAGGTTTTGAACGCAATTTCCCGGGAATCAGGCTCCATGTGGAAGTGAGGATTCTCCCCCTCCCCCCAACCACTTGAAAATGTGATGCACAAAGCGGTGGGTGGAGCTACATTCGGAGTATAAAACATACCCAAATTTTCACCCTCTTTTGGGGGGAAAAAGGTGTGTCTTATACTCTAAAAAATACAGTATATGACAAATTATTTTGAGGTATCACTTCCAAAGAGAATTGAAGAGCCGTTTTGCCCATGTATTAAGGCAAAGGGAATTTCATAGTATGTCTTTGGTTTAGATATTTACTGATTGATTTGTTTTTTATTTTTTAGCATCCACATCCAGATCGCATGGCAGGTCCAGGAAGGCAAGGTTCCTTTCCTCCTAGGCCAGCACCAGATGATGATGAGATTTGGAAGCAGAGGCGAAGACAGCAGACAGAAATATCTGCATCAGTAGAACGAGCCCGTAAAAGGAGAGAAGAAGAGGAGCGAAGAATGGAGGAACAAAGAAAAGCTGCATGTGCTGAGAAATTAAAACGCTTAAATGAGAAATTTGGGTGTGCACCAAAGCCAACTCGAGAAGATCCATTGAAAGAAAAAGAAAATATCAGAGAAAAAGATGTTGAAAGGGAAAAGGAAACAACTATTGAAAAGGAGGAAGAAAAATTGATAGATGTGGAAATAAAAAATAATGAAGAAAAAGGCAAAGAAGTAGAACAGGAGAAAGAAAGAGAGGAGAAAGAAGAAGTGGAAGAGGAACTTAAAGTAGATGAGAAACTTAAAACTGAAATTTCTGAGCCTCAGGAGTCTGTCATTGCTCCAGTGATATTAGAGAAACAAGAAAAAGAAACCACCATTGAGGACGAAAGAGGTTTGTATCAATTATTTTGTTAATGTAAAGTATAATTTTCATTCACATACAGTATAGTTAAACTTTAGTTTTCAGCATTCCTTGTTTTCACTCAAGTTGACTAGAACTTTGGCAGTATTTCAGGGGGTGGGTGCAACATCTGTAGCTCATCTTGGAAGCAAGCAATATTTTGTGAATGCTAGAATCTCAGCAAGATCCAGACTTTAAAAAATTGGACATCCTGAAATAGGCATTGAGCGTTTCGTAAGGAGAACATATTTTTAAATATGTTTAAAATAGAAGTGTTCCAAAATAATGCCTAGAAATTCAATTACAGTATAATTTTGAACATTTTTGGTATCTGCAGAGTGCCCTTATGTTCCAGTATAGCTTTAATTGGAACATCTGCAATAAACATTTTGAAATTGATTCTTAGATTAAATACCAGCTTGCCTAATTTGAGATTTAAGATTCTCTGTTGACAACTTCTTATAAAACACTGAACTATGTATTTTCTTTTGCTCATATTTCTATCAGTTAAATAATATGTGGCACTAATCTTCTGTCTTTCCCTTGGACAGACTGTCAACTTGTTTCCACCATACAAGAAACTGATGATAACGAAAAAGACAATTCACATGAAAATGAGCCTGATTCTGGAACTCAGCCCCGTCCTGCTGTTTCTTCTGGGTATTCCAAGCAGTTTCAGAAATCGCTGCCACCACGATTTCAGAGGCAACAGGTAATGGATTTATCTCAAGCTTTATAGCACATATTTTATTCAATTTCCTTTATGGAGACAAATAAATAACTAAAGATTGCTTATAACTAGATTCAACTGAATAAATAATAGCTTCCATGATCCAAATTTAATCTAGCAATTTTATGTTAATTCTTTCTACACCTGTAGAGTACTGTATTTTTCGGAGTATAAGAAGCACCTTTTCCCGCCCTAAAAGAGGGTGAAAATTTGGGTGTGTCTTATACACTGAATGTAGCCATACCCACCCACCAGCCCCAACCCTTTGGCCTCTGCCTCCCAGCAATTTACCTCTTTGCAGCAAACAGGGGCTTGTAGAGGCTTCAATAAGCTATAGGAATCC
>JAPKID020005620.1:0-11031 GCA_026931265.2 Tropidonophis doriae | reverse complement strand
GAATAGAATCAGGCCAGGCCAGCCTGGATGAACAAATGGGCTTTCAAGTGTTGGCGGAACAGGCGGAGGTCAGAGATAGCACGTAAATCGGGAGGAAGGTCATTCCAGAGGGTGGGGCCCATCACAGAGAAGGCTCTCCCCCTAGGCGTCGCCAGCCGACATTATAAAACTTGCTTCAGCGCTGTTTTCTTATCCAGAACATTATTCTGTCTGTAAAATCTGCTGAAGTGCTCGGGTCAGACATTTATTCAGTTTTCTCAGCAAAGTATTTTATTGTTCCTCTATATCCAAGCAAAAACACTGTGGAACTACATTAACTTTTTCATGTTCTAGACCAGGCAGAAAATTTGTGAAAATGTCTGGAAAAGGGGTTTTGTGAAACACATGCAAGGGACTTTTAAGTATCCCTTTCATGATATAAAGATGCATCTACCTTATTTACTTCAGATACCAATTACTCTTTTTTCCTTTTGAGGTAAACAGCATTATTCAGAGCCAGAAAAGAATTAAGCCAAAAGCAATTAAAAGCACAAGATAAGAAAATATAGCTAAACCTACCTCACATTAATGCTGTTTCATTATACCTACTGTACATCATCATCATGTTTCTATGCCACCACAATTAAAATGACTCAGTGGCCTACTTAAAAATATAAGTAGAAAATAAAAACACAATTGACTTACAACAATACAAAGACAATAAAACCTAAAGAAATCAATTTTGTATCTTTGCAAATTGACCTTGTTTCCATGTTCATCGAACACAGCTTTTTTATTACATATTCTACTTCTCTCTTATTCAGGATCTTATCAATTCAATCCAGTCGTGATGCTTTTCTGCCTTCTCTTTCAACCCCATCAGTCTTTTCTCATAAATTTATTTATCATTCATTCCTCATTCATTTTCTCCAATGCCCAAATCACTTTAAAATACTTTCACACTGGTCATTCCTTTTTCTGATCAATCTGTATTTGTGCAGCATCCATTCATTCTTTTTTTAAAAATCATACATGTCTTAAGTATCTCATTCTCACTGCATTCAATAATCTTTTGTGTTTCTCCTGGTGGAAAACTTGGTCTTTAATACTTTAATTTTCAGAACCATATTCTTCAGTGCATCAGACAATAACATTTAGTGTAAATCATTTGAGTCCTTTGTGAACAACACAGTCATTATAGGCCTACAGAAGTATGCAAATACTCATGTTGCCAACCAATGCAACTCTTAACATCCCCAAAAGGATTAATTGTACATTTATCCATAAGCACATTAGTGAACCAAGAAGAGTATCAGAATTTTGCCTTACTTGTTGTTCTGTGTTGAACTATTCATGACATATTCCACTCAGTCTCACACATATTTTCCTATCCTCCTATATTGTTCCTATAACTCAATCTTTCATCATAAATTGTTAAATAAATTAAGCTTTAGATATTTATTCATTCCTTTTCATATGTATATTTTAATAAAAATAATTAAACCACATATTTGAAAAGATGTTTTTCTAAGCAGATATTCCCCAATGATCACAAGTCTCATTTATTTTTACTTTTACTTTATTTATTAAATTCACATGTTGCCTTTTTTGCTATCATTCTGGAGGCGCAATAGCTCAGCTGGAAAGCCAATAGCCTGGGTTCAAGACCCAAGCATCACACAACGGGGTGAGCGCCTATCTTCACCTACTTCCTGCTCACCTAGTAGATTGAAAGCATGCAAACACAAATTGATAAGTATATACCACTTTGGTAGGGAAGAAACAGTTCTCTGTGATGTCATTCTGGGCAAATGACCCTAAAAATATCTTTGGACAGCACTGGCTCATGACCTTGAAATGAAGATGAGCACCATCCCCTACAGTCAGCCATGACTAGCAGAATAAAATCCGCAGGGACTCTGTCTCATTATCAAGTAACTCAAGCATTTATTCTAGCCCGATCACTTTCCCTGTATTTATCTTGTTTTGCCTATCTATCCATTCCTGTCACCTAGCAGAAAGATTTGTTATCATGGTTTGTTGCATACTTTTTCCCCAAGATTTATATTTTTTAGAATCTGTTATTATATACTACAACAGTAAAATCTTTCTCATAGGGCTGATAGTAGTCTTGAGAGTCTGCCCAGGCTTCTCTCTGTCCTTTCTCATACTAAACAAAGTCGAGGCAGAACTATTTTGAGTTTCTTTCTTACACATTCTTCAATCTCTGGATTGCATAGCTTCCCCAAATCCCTTAACAGTGTTTTTTCATATCTTCCACAAGGTCATTTCTAAATTATTTTATATCCCTGCCCAGTATGGGGATTCATTGCTACAGCATCTCTGAAAGATGACCATCTAGCCTTTGTGTAAACATCTCCAGCAAAAGAAATTTAATCATCTCCCTCAAGGTAGCTTGTTCTGTTATTGAGCAGTTGATCTTGTTAGAATTTTTTCCTGATGTCCAACCAGAAACTATTTCTTTATTACAGATATTACTCAATTTACAACCACAACTGAGACCAAAATATATGTTAAGTGAGATATTGGTTAAGTGAATTTGGCAGTCTAAAGCACACCTTCACAGTGCTGTTGGGGAAAATGATGTCTCGATTCAAGGGGAGGATGGAAACTAACTGCATAATAAGGAATATTTGAATCAAAAACAACTTTGTCATTAAAAATACAGAAGTGAGAATTTTATCATAAGACACATGGGTCTCCAGTTTGATGAGCCAATCTCATTGTTACCAAAAGGCTACTTTCTAGGAGAGAAGATGAATTGAATGCCATGAGCAAAATAAATTTTAACATTAACACAGAACCAAAAAGACTCAAAGCTGGAGGCATTGTAGATGCCAGAGGACAGAGAAAGAATCAAGGTCTGGGCGGAAACATTGTCCCTAATAGATGAGAAAAGATCAGATTGGTTCAAAAAATAGAAACAAAGACTCAAAGGGTCTAATTAAATTAAATTTGCTGAGCATGGAGTCGTGAATGACATTCAAGAAAGAGAAAGTGGACAGAGAAGGAAAGAAAAGAACTCTGTTTAGCACTGTAAAATGATTAAATTCATTAGGTAGGCATCCTGAACAAGAGTTCATCTTCAAAGTGATCCATACTTTTCAAGAGCAATACCAAACACCACTTATACCTTTTGTTAATTTCTTTACTTTCAACAATTTCCTCACCCAGACTGTTATTGGAAGTGGATATTGAAAGGGGAACTACATTTTCTGACTAGACTTCCAATGGGTCATCCTTTTTTCTGTATATAACAGGCTGATGCCAAGTTCTCTCCCCTCACAACCCTCAGCCGAGCTTGGGTGAAGTTTCTTCCTTCTCCTCTTCCTCCAGCTGATCTGAAGAAACTGCCTGCCACTTCACTGGAGGAATGAGGAACAAAGGCAGCCACAGATCACAAGAAAAGTGGTACACCTGCTTCCCATCTTTATATGTCCCCAAGGATCCTTTTTATCCAGGGAGAAAAGTTTCATCCATTAACCACCAATAACCCACAACCAACCTTATTTTACCATCAGGCATCTAATTCACTTTCTTATTCTCCACTCACAGCCCACTGCCATTAAGAGATTTCAAATTTTGGCCTCAGTTCCAAAGCAGGCAATTGCCACTTGCCTGTTGGGCTTCATTGCCAGATGATTGAGTAGAAGAGCCAGAGAGTGGGAAAGAGAATAGGGATGTGTCCCTTCCATCGTTCCTTGCACTGTGTAACCTATGAGTTTCTAAGAAGTATAGTCAGAAATCACAATCCTGGGACTGTAGCTAACTGCAGAAATGCTGCAGTGGCCACAATTACGACCGTTGTGAAGATCCTTGAAATTTCAATTACATAGGAGTGATAGGTTCATGATTTTGGATGCATTCTTTACGTTAGTTCATTTAAGGCACCTTGATTTAAAAAAACAACAACCAACCCAGTTGCCCTATGATGCACCATTTCACCCAATCGAAAGCTACACGCAGACAAACATACGGGGCAGTTTTAGCAATCTATAGGCGTTTAATCTACAGAGCCACTGACACATTACTGGATATAGAATTACTTTTCCAGTTTGGTGCTGATGTTTTTTTTCTGCCAACATAGTGAAATAAATGAGAATAATGCTTTGCGAACATTGCATTGGAAAAGACCCAGAGCCCCTTTAAATAAATTAGCACAAAATTCTGGTGATTAAAATAATGCTTTGCCTGTAAAGCATGGAATACCCATGGTGGTTCTGATAAGGATATTAAGTTCTTCCTTTTACTTGTCAACTTAGAAGAGTCTCAAGCTTCAGTGAAACTTCACTTTCTGTATGTATACCAGATAAACCTTGGTTATGTTGAAAAATATTTTATGAAATATTTCTAATTCAAGGCGAAGCCTACAAAATCATGTGGTTTTGTTTCAGATAATATCTTATAATGATTAGCAAGCAGTTGTGAAGCTTTTACAGAACAAATTAGGGCTGGAAAAAATATAAGGTATTGGCTTGCTTGCCATTTATCACATTTAGCTGCAAAATATGAGGTAAAAAAACCCACTTTTTTGATTCTGGTGGATCTGTAATATTATCATGGAAAGAAGTGTCAAATCAAAGGAACAAAAAAAATCCACCAGAAAGATCTTGAAACATGCATATATTTGAAAGGATTCTAACTATTTGCAGTGGATTAAGTGCCCTTTCTGATTATTACCTTTTGGCATACAAACATCTTAATACAGACTTGGAGAAAAATGTTCCTACGTGGAATTGCAGATTGCTTCAGCAATAAATAGACTTTGGACCTATTTCTTGATTTTAGTTTTTAAAAATATGACTCCCTCAAGGGAACATTCTGCTTCAGGCTCAATTATTAATATCTAGTTTGGAAAAAAAATATTGCTTTTGTATCTGTTAGAGAAAAGTGTTGAGGATGAGGAAGTTGAAACAACTTCCATTATATTGAACATTGAAACAACAGTACATTCCAGTACATTGAAACAACAATGTCCCTATTTTTAATCCTAAAGTAGGTAGTTACTCTATTTATGAAGTATTATGAGACATGCAGCAATCTGAGAGACAGATATGCTATACTAATGCATCCTGCTCTGAGATTACCTTTAATGAAAAGCCATCTTAAATTATTATAATAAACACTTGCATAAAATCTATTGCGCAGCTTGTGCAGTCTCAATAATGACAATGTTGTGATTTTTCCAATATTAAATAGAGAATTGCATATCATTTTTCTTTACCTGGAGAACTTCTTCCAATCCATATCTATTCTTTGGAAACCATCTGCAGAAGCTAAACAAAAACTGCATAAACATGTGTTTAGGGAAGGAAATATTGTTCTTCCTACAACTGGTCGGTTTCATCCTTCACATTAAAATGGCTTCATTGGAAAATACAGAGCGGAGCAAATAGCATTACTTCTGGGACACTTTTCCCCCTCTGGCCTATTTCATTTTGACTTTGTCAGCATAATTACAGACTGATACGCCTTTCACCTCCTTCCCTCCAGCCATTCCCTTTGAATAGAGATGGCTGAACAACAATCTGCATTTACTAAAATGGGCTCCTATAAGGATAGAACAATCCATGCTGCTGAAATGGACTTGAAAGGAGATTAATCCCCAGTATTGTGTGAGACCATTTTTTAAACCCCCATCTCTCACCTTAATTACTCCTGATTTTGAATAGATCAGTTCCTTCAGCAACTAATTTTCAAAAAGGGTGGAAATAGTACTACAGACAAATTCTGCCAACTGCCAGCAGTTTAATTCTGACTGGCTCAGGTTGACTCAGCCTTCCATTGTTCTGAGGTCAGTCAAATGAGGACCTGGATTATTGGTGCAATTTGCTGACTCTGTAAACCACTTAGAAAGGGCTGTAAGGCACTATGAAGCTGTATATAAGTTTAAGTGCTATGGCAAAAATAAATGCAAACAACTGATGTGATCTATAGCAGGGCTGTCAAATTCCCAGCAAACGGGCCAGATATGTCACACACAGGCCACACCCATGCCCAGTTTAGTGAAGGAGGAAAAAGTCCCAATATGCCATATGACGCCACCATGACAACGTGAGTTTGATCAATTTATAGGACACCATACTTCCTGTAGAACAGATGTGTTTTTAGCTCCATGCCTCACTAGACCTAAAAGACTTTGAATTATTAATCTTTGTAGGGTAATATCTGAGGTGGCGCTTCTTCAGAGAAGGCATTTTCCTCAGGTAGCATTTCCCATACTAGACATACTCGGCTCCTAAATACAAGAAGCTATCCCGGCAGCCATCCTACAAGTGTTTTTTCATGATATCAGAATTAGTAATACCCAGTATGGCACATTCTCACACCACCCCTTCATTTTTGAGTCAGCTTAATACAATGCCCCCAAATTTCATTAATTTCTAATCAAAGAGGCATCAACCTTGATTTAGATCACAGAGATACCATCAGATCTTTGGGACATCCTGCTATCATTAGAGCAACTTCAACACGTAAGTTAGCAACATGTAATGCTATGATACAACTAACACAACGATTGAGCCAAGAGTAATTCAACAATTGAGCCAAGAGTAATTCAGCATCCTGCAACAACTAATATTTCTTTGCTGTCTTGGGAATTTCCTAGAGTTTGCAGTGGCCTAGGATCAATTTCTGACTCAATTGACTAGCTGTGGATAATGTATGGTGGGGCCAGTCAGGGGAATTTCCAACAGGTCACTCCAGAGTTACTTTTGTTTGGAATTTTCTGAAAGAAGGGGCAGTCAAGTGGACCAAGTCTCTCCTTGAGGGCAATGAGTCATTGCTGGGATAATTACCACAACTTCATACTGTACAAAGATATAGAGCTTCTTCTGATTATCTCCCTAGGAGAGAACAACAAATTGAGGCAAGGTGATTGCAGAGTTTATTGGTACATATTGGATTTCCAGTTGTGTGCCAGAGGTATGGGATGGAATGATATCGCTCTGATACAGCATTTTTGGGAAGGACTTACTAACAAACTGAAAGATCAATTAATGAAACAAGGCACACTATAGGTCTTGGAAGAACTGTTCCAATTTTGTGTGGTACTTAATGAGTCATTGGAGAAAATGAAGCATGGAGGAAAGAATAAAAACAGAAATTTTCTAGACTCTCTACACAGACACACACAGACACACACATCCAGATAAATTTTAAGGACAGTTGTGGTGTCTTTAAAATGTCTATAATAGGGAATCCATGCAAAATGAACAGTAAAGAGATCCCAATCTGCAGCAGAATATAAACGGTGAAACCTCAGTTTGTGTTTCTATTGAAAAGCTCAAGGACATCAATATTTTTTACTGTTAAAATACAGACCTATTACTCCATTGATAAGAGATAACAACTATGGAACTGCAGACCAATTGGAAACAAGTGCATGACTCACTCCAGAGCATCATCTTGGATAACTTCAGAAGTTTCTGTCTCAAGAGCTCATCAGGGGACCCCTCAGACAATTTAAAACAGGGGTAGTCAACCTTTTTCTACCTACCACCCATTTTTGTATCTCTGTTTGTAGTAAAATTTTCTAACCGCCCACCGGTTCCAAAGTAATGATGATTTATAAAGTAGGGAAGTCAATTAAATTTAAAAAAAGGAAAGTGCTTCAGTATCAGACAAAACCACTACTGCCCACCATGAAAGCTGGAACACCCACTAGTGGGCGGTAGGGACCAGGTTAACTACCACTGATTTAGGAGAACTAACAATAGGAAAGTGTATTTTGTAATCCCTATGATTCTTTTTATATCATCAAGCTCATATAGATTTAGGTGCATGCAACAGCTAACTCAATAGATAAGCCTACACTGCAAGGATTCAAATTGTTCACACAGATATTAAAGCAACCTGTGCTAATAAAAACAATCGATGGGCAACACTTTGAACTGGTCCTGTTGTGCAGTCCACGGCATCTTTGCAACAGATAATGTGTGATTCTACAGAATTATTTCCATTAACCAATGGAATGCCTCCAGAAGTTGTGGGTGCCCCATCACTGGAGATTTTTAAGAAAGATAGACTGAACAGCCATGAAATTGTATAAGGTCTCCTGCTTGAGCAGGAGGTTTGGACTAGAAGAACTTCAAGGTGCTTTCCAACTCTGTTATTCAGTTATTCAACTTATTTGCATGTCCCCATTGTGCTGGGCATTGATTAGCTGCAAGTTTATGACCCAGATGTTTACTAGAAGGAATAGACTTTTTTTTTCATCTCAAAAGGTTAATGCAAACCTATCCCTTGCTGGAGCACCTTCTGAATCCCCTCCCTTGCTTTAAAAAAAATACACCAAGTTTGCTGATATTTGGGGAGAGGAGGGGGGGGGAAAGCAAAATCAGACTTAGCTCACTTAACAAGCATCTTGCTTGCAACCCCCTAAGAAATTCTGGTCTTAATTGTGGTCATTGAGGACTTACCTGTAGGGGAAAATAATGCCGGCAAATGTGTTTTCAATTCAGTTGAGTTGGAAGAAGAGACTCTGACTTGAGTTGGAGAGAACCCATGCATAATTGTTTAATAATTCATAAACAGTTTAAAATAGCCATAGGGAACTGGTGGCTTTCCAAAGTTTGTAGTTCTTCCAGCTCCCATCAGCTACAGACAGTATGACTGATGGTAAAGACCAGAAGAGAATCTATACCCAAGAACAGCAGGGGTCATGTCAATGCCACCAGCATCCCATTTGAAACAGAGACACTGGCAAAAAATAGAGAGAGAGGAAGGAAGCCTGGCACATATTTACAAGCTATCAGTTATGTGTTAAATACTTTTCAGCTATAACTGAAACTTCCTTGTTCTGAGGAAATAATCTTTTCCCCAAGAATAGGTGGCATGAGCCCAGGGATTTCATGCAAATAATCACTGTATTCCATTATAAGGAACATTAAACATTGTATCTGTGGTGAAATAGTGCATATACAAGGCAACATTACAGACATCATCCCCTCTTAGATTTAATTTGGTGATGTTACCTATCTCTCCGACAAAAAGCCATGTACATCAACAGTGGGATTCACCTATCTTCCCTAAAAGTTAGCAAATGTGAGTGTGTGCATGCATGTTTCTCTCACATGTGCTGTGTCTGCTTATGCTTACCACCTTCTGTACATGCGCAGTGCTAGCGCATTATATTAGGGAGGATGGGCAGAGCTTCCCGCAGATGCCGCTACCGATTCACCCAAACTGGAGAGAACCGGCTGAATACCACCTCTGATGTATATGCTAAGGCTGCCAGTCGGATGCATACTGCAAAAGTCTCCTTTAATATGGATCCCTCAGCATAGGGGTGGGTTTCTGCCGGTTCACCCAGGATCAGGTAAACTGGTAGTGGCAGTGGCAGGAGGCTCTGCCCACCTGCCTGGAAGCACACACCCACTAGTGAACTGGTAGTAAAATAAATTGAAACCCACCACTGTCTCAGTATATGCACTATCGGCCTCCATGTGCTGCATATCTTGTACTGAAAATGGGAAAATTATTCATGTGGATTGAATTGGAATTCCTGAAATGTGCACAGACAAGAGGTATTTTGTTTTGGTTTAAACTCACAACCCTTGAAATTTTCCATAGGAATAGCCAGGCTGACTCTGCTGCATATGAACAATGTTTCAAATGGCTTGAGAGTTTTGTTTCACGCCTATGTTCTGGACATGAAAAATAACAGTGGCCTGTGTTGATTACTCTGAGCACAAAACAAAATGTGCAATGGTACATGGAAATGATTTTCAGACTTGCAAGATTGATGTCACTCCTTTGAAATAAGGTAAAGGAGTTCTTGTGGATTTTATTTGGCTAGTCGTGGCTTACTATAGGGGATGGTACTCATCTCTGTTTCGAGACCATTTCTATGGCCATGTGGCCAGCATGATCTCAGTACCTTCTCACTAAAATGGTACCTATTTATCTGTTCAAATTTGCATGCCTTTGAACTGCTAGGTTGGCAGGAGCTGCGGCGAGGATAGGAGCTCATCCCTTCGTGTGGCACTTGAACCTGGGCTGCTAACTTGCCAGCTGACAAGCCCAGCATCTTAACTGCTGAGCCACCACACCACCCATTATGAAGTAGACAGAAAATATGGCCAAGTGAGTCAATTCTACTTTATTATAACATTGACTAAATCTGACAAAATCTGCAATGGCACATGCAGCACAATGGGAACACAACAATCATAAAGTCTGGGGCTTGCATCAGGACATTGCAATGTTAATGTTGTTGTTCTGACAAAAGTGACAAATATCGTGGACCTCTCTGATCTAAAATATTCAAAATGCTGCCATTTAAAACTCCCACATTCTGTTTTGAATTCAGCAGGCTTAAAAAGCAGCTATTTAAAATCCTTCTGTTGGTATTTTCACGATTCAAAACCTTTCATTGTTCTTCTGGGAATAAAAGGCGCATCCAGAAATGCATATATGAGAGAAATGATTACACAGAAGTGTACATATTGATCTAAAAATGGAATTCAAAAGTATGTTATAGGAAATTGCTTAAAGAAATGTATGCACTAATAAATATAACATACAAAAAAATGTGTCATGTGTCGTGTACTGAAAATTGCTTACAAAGATGTTGCCGTGGAACAGGTACATACAAAACTATATTGGAAGAAATGTATAATTTCAAGAGTTTTTTAATGGCAAACTGATGCCAAAACCATGAAGCACACCTGAAGTTGCAAAAAGAAATCTTAGATTTTGATAGAGATCTCTATAATTACCTCTTGGAGAGGTAGCAATAGAAGCTCTGATATAAATAACGATTAATTAAAGTAAAAAAATTGAAATAATAAAAGCAGTCAAAATGAATAAATTCAGCAGGAGCGGGCAGGTTCGGTAGGGGGCAGCGGTTTTCTCAGGGATCGGAGGCACGGGGACGCTGGTTACAACGAGTCCCCCGCCCCGTTCCCCTGCCTCCTTCTCAGGGACTAGGTGTTTGTGGTTCGCCGTGCCGGGGTCCGGGGCTGATGTTTTTTAACGCCAGGTCCGTGGCTAACAAGGCCCCCCTCGTGTACGACTTGGTGTCGGAGG
>JAPKID020005619.1:0-11032 GCA_026931265.2 Tropidonophis doriae | reverse complement strand
ACGGGGACACTTTAAAAATTCCAAGTTTTGAACAATGATCCACCTGAAAGATCCCCAAGAAACAAATTGTTTCACATTAGCTATTAACTTTTCATCTTGTATATCTCAACAGACTTCCACCAAGTCCTCCATGTAGAATAATATATAAATTTTTGAATCAAATGATTTCAGCATCACATAAGTGATGTAAAAAAAAAAAAAAAATCTGAATTCAGATTTCCTGGCTTGTACCTCTGTCTCTTACTGTAAAGCCATCACACAGGAAAGAAATACAGCAACACCATTTTCATTTCTGTAGTTGACCGCCACTCTGTGGGAAGGCATCACATGTACCTTTCCTGTGTGATACCAACTTCCAAAGAATCTTAAAATCTGACTCAGCTTCTGAGATACTATCAAAAGCGGCAAATTTTGTGGCTAAAAATGCTCTACTAGCCTTTTTATTAGAGGCAGCCATCACACCTTCACAAAGAAGACCTGGAAACCCACACAAACGAGAACAGCTCGGAGTATTTGCAGACTGTCAGAATGACACTCACATCCAGTAGCTGCTGGAATTTGTGGAACTGGGGAGCGCAAGCGGACTGTAGCAAGCGCCAAATGCTCTGGCTCTCGTCTAGCGTCACTTCGAGAAGATCCCCTTCCATTAGCAACTCTTCCAAAGGTAGACGCACAGCATCTGCCAGCTCTAGGACAGGGCCTTGCAGCTGGGGCAGGTAAGAACAAAGCATCTCCAAGTCTGCAAGAGAAGCACAAAGGTACCCCATGGTAAAGGAACAGCCCAACAGCCCAACCAATTTTTTAAAAAATCTCAGAACAGGGAATTATCTTCACACAAACAACTGTTACGACAAGTCTCAACCCAGAGTGATAGGGTGGGGTAGAAGAACAGCACCCATATTTCAACTCAGTATTTTCAAGAAAGCAAAGAAAACTGGCCAGTTACTTACTTAAAGACTTAACAATATAGGATTCTACTAGACCAGTACCTGAGGCACAGGAGCTGTTCTTCTCTGGAGTTGTGGCATCTCCGTTCTCTAAGGAAATCTGAGGGAAGAAGCATGAGAAAAGAGATTTTTGAGCCACAAATGCAATTCCCCATCAGGACCTACGCTGGCTCTTCAGCTAACGGCAGGGACACTGTCTCTTGTTAAGATACATGTGATTTTGTTAATGCAGAATAACAAAAACATCTACTGCATTGCACCTAATGGTATTATTTAGCGATATCTCCAAGACAGATTGGCTGAGCTGCTATGACAACAAGAAATATTCGGTTCCTTCAAAAATGAAACGGTGAGCAGCCAAGCGGAGGAAAAAACCCATAAAACTCTGAAAAAGTCACAAGACTTTGTATAACTTTGGGAAATGAATTAAGGGTTCAAAAGCCTGAAAATCTACAGAAATATTTGGGGATTAAGAAATTATGATAAAAGAGAGCCCAGGTAGTTCAGGCTGAACGTGTCAGGCTAGACTACAGACTTTCAGGTTGTAGCCCCAGAAATTCCTGGATCACTATGCCAGGCACATTCTTAGTGCTATCTATCTGACAAGATTGCTTTATTTGCTGAGCAAATAGAGTACTATATGGGTCTTGTGCATACACGGAAAAATGAGATGCAAATTAACAAAGTAATCAATCAGAGAGGAAGCAGGAAAAATGTCCTGGTGTTTAAGTATATGAGCTAAGGGGGAAGAGTCAAGAAAGAGCATTTAAAAGAAAGCAGAACCAAATGAATAGTTCTCTGAGAAACTAGCAGGCAAGGAGCTCATTAAAAAAAAGGGACGGGGGAGGCAGAGGTCAAGCCCAAGAGAGAGAATTGGTTTGAGAAGCAGGAACTGCTGGATTTTGAGAAATTGTGCCAGTAGCAATTTCTATTATGAATGGAACAATGTGGCCAGCACAGCGAGGGCAGAATAATTGCAAAGACTGTGTGTCTGTGGAAGCCCGTGTATGTTTATTGGCTTTAGGATCTCATCTAACTTGTTGAGATGGGTGGTTAGAAGTAGTCTTCAACTTACAATCACAATTGAGCCAGACAATTGAGTTTTTTTGCCTCTTTTTATGACCTTTCTTGGCCCATTTGTTATGTGAGTCACTGCAACTGTTAAGTTAGTAAAATGGTTGTTAAGTGAATCTGGCTTCCCCACTGAGTTTGGCTGTCAGAAGTCTGCAACAGGTAATCATATGAGCCCAGGACACTGCAGCCATCATAAATATGAGTCAGTTGCCAAGTGTCTGACTTTTGATCACATGATCATGGGGGATGCTGAAATGGTTGTTAAGTGGGAAAAACAGTCATAAGGCACTTTTATCAGTGCTGTTGTAACTTGGAACGGTCCCTAAAGGAGCTACTTTAAGTTGAGGACTACCTGTATGGAAACCAAATAAATAACTCAACCAATTATTTCACTTTACAGATACTCCACGTTTTATATTACAAGCACAATGCAGGAGCGGTGAGAGAAAGTCTCCTCCTTACCTGGCTTCCCCTGCAATAAATGCTTTTTCTAAAAGAAACGAGCAGTTGCTTCAAATCACTCAAATTCTTTTATTATTTCAAAAAATCCAAACACGGCAGACAGACTAACTTCTGTGAAGGATTCACGTTGGAAGGCCCTGCCTCAAATTCTGTTTGGTGTCTGCTTTCCCTTCCCCTCGGTGAGGACTAGCCAGGCCAGAAGAAAACTCATCTCCTCCACTCACCTTTGTCTGTTCGTTGCAGCTGCTCTCTTTGAGTGCGCCTGCGTCCTTGGCCGAGTCCCCAAGCAGCCGCTGCCGTAGCTCAGCTAAACGTCCCAAGGCAGCAGCTACATCAGAGGAGCCTAGGAGCTGGCGAGCACGGTCCTGCCACATAATGGCGCGCTCAGTCAAACATTGGAGGGCTTCTCCCTCGGGCAGCCGGACAGGAAGTTTCTGCAGAGCCACCAGCAAAGCCAGGATGGTCTCCAGGCGGGGTCGGCGGGACCTCTGGCACAGAGGACACAGGAATTTCGCTTCCCACTCCCACCATGCCGGAGAAGGCCGGGGATTGCCAAGGCGAGGCCAAGTTGCACAGGTGGTGTGGAACCAGTCCTGACACAGTTCGCACTGCAACATAGCAGGGCTGGGAGGCTGGGAACACACACAGTACTGGATCCCAGAAGGACTATGCATGGATGGCACAGGCTTCTGGGTATTTGACTGGCGTAGGCAGAGAATCCCTGCTTTCTCCTTCTGTTCGCCTTCTTTGAAGACCAAGATCTGCCGGCATAAGGTGAATGATTGTGATTCTCCGGACCCTTTTGACTCAACAAAGCATACACTACTTTTTCTCTGGTTTGTTTTGTATTTTTTAGTTTTGCCTCAATCCTTTAAACCTTACAAAGAGTTCTTGCAAATTTTTTAGCTGAATTCTGCTCTCACCAGTACCTAAAGCGTGACTGTTTCAGCAGGTTAAATGCATTTCGTCTTGATATGACCCATCTGGCTAAGCTAGAATAGCACTACCAACAATAAAAAAAAGTCCTGTGCTGTATTAGTCACAGCAACACCCCATTTCCTAAGCCAGCTACTCACAACAGAGCCGGGGTCCCTGAGGTCCTGTGCTGAGAGGCCCAGTCTCTCTGTGTCAGAATTGTAGAGACCTGGCTCCTTCTCCCGCTGCCATTTAGTGCGTTTGACACTGTCGGACTCAGCATCAGCACAGGGGCACAGCACCTGACAGAAAGACATTGAAGAATGAAGCTTTTCTGCCTCTGAGGTGAGGTTTTAAATCCTCATCTTTAGCAGTTCAAAAAGCACCCCCTAACCTCAAGCAACGTGTAACAGGAGTTCTTTTTCAGAAAGGTCTTGGAGGCCTTTTCCCGCCAGGAATGTGCAGTAGCTACTTGTACTTCCAAGTGATGCAATTCCTCCAAGTGCACTGGCAGATCTCTACCCACAGCTACAAGGCCCTCCAGGTCATCCAGGCAGGGATAATGGTCTCCATTCTGTGAAGAGGACACAGCATAGAGTACTCTGGAGTTGAAGCAGCAAGCTCACGTTCCACTGCCCCCAGCCCAGGGCTACAGCCCACCTGGATCTCCTCCACATCAGCAATCCAAGCCTGTGCTTTAGACAGAGCCTCCTTGAGCGACAGGATATTGGGTAAGTGCACTGGGATGTTCTCTGCCTCCTTGATGATGGCCTCCAGCGTAGCTGGCGAATGCTTCTGCCTGCAAGAAACCAGGGATGGGCAGGATAAATGGTCATGGGGGCATCTCTACAAAGCAATGCCCGGCTAAATTGTTATGAACCCTCTCTAGCAGCCACAGACTCCCCATGACTTCAGCTTACCTAGCCTCCAGGCACATTTGTGCTTTTTCCTCCCAACGCTGAGCTATAGTGAGCAACTCCTGCAACTCAGCCATCGCCTTATCCACAGCAGGACTCGGGGCAACTCCACAGCCGGAGGTGATGAGTGCTCTCATGACGGATAGCGTCACCTTATCCTGGGGTGACCGCAGAGTCTGCTTGACCTCCTCCAGCCAGACTGCCTGCTGCACCTGCCTCTCTAGCAGCTCCATCTCTGGCACCTCCACCCCTAATCGTGTTCCTTGTGCCAGAAGCTTGTGCAACTCTGGGGAATTGCCTGAAAGGTCTTGTAGGGCCTCTTGAACTTCCACCTGGAAGGCTTCCACCTTCTCCAACACATCCTGGAAAATGACACACGGCAATCACAGCCAACCCACTTGTGCAACCAGTGGGCCACCCAGACAAGAGTACTAATTCTCCCCTTTATTGTGATAATCAATAATCATGTCATAACTTTCTGTTGCTCACCTGGACCTCCTTTATCTGGTGCATGACACAGGGCAAGTTTGTCATTTGCTCTAGGAAGGCACGTAATTCCTCTACTGTCATATGGACTGATGACTCTCTGTAAGTAAGGAGGAAAAAAGTGGAACATGTTTCATTATAATTCCAGAAAATAAATCTCAAAAACAGCTTGACATGAAAATATCAAATAGATAAAGAGAACACCCATTACACATGAGAAAAGACTTCCTGAAAAGTATAATTATCTACCAGAAAACAAAAGCAAAAAAGGTAGACTTTAAAAAAAAGGGGGGGGGGAGGTAGCCTTCACGGGATGATTTAAACCAGTGGTAGTCAACCTGGTTCCTACCACCCACTAGTGGGTGTTCCAGCTTTCATGGTGGGTGGTAGGAGTTTTGTCCGATACTGAAGCACTTTCCTTTTTTTTCCTTTTTAATTTATAAATCACCATTACTGCGGAACGGGGTGGTTAGAAAATTTTACTACTAACAGAGATACAAAAATGGGCAGTAGGTATAAGAAGGTTGATTACCCCTGATTTAAACAGAGTGAAAAGGATTCTACGTGGCATCTTGTCTTATCGATACAATTCTACTTAAAACCGACTCTCTGCACTCACTCGGCTTCTTGGATACTTATCAGACCCAGGGCCTCTGAGACACACTTCTCCGCTTCACTCAGACAGGTTTTGAGCCGATGAAGAAGTTCATTCTCAGGGAAGTTCCTCTCACGTGCCTCCGACTCCAGGGCACGCAGCTCCTCCAAGGCTGCAAAAAGCACAGGACACTGTGGCCTCCAGACTCATCGGATTGGTCCAGCTGTACAAGATAACTCTCAAACTCCCCGGAACTCGAGTTTTATCAATGACAGTCAACTGGCCCTCCATGGCTTCATTATTCCTCCCACTTCAGACTCATGAGTTCCCTTTCAACTCAAAAGCCCCTTTCTAAGACTCGATGCTGCTGTCTCCACTCCCATACTCCCAAACCTATAATCCAATAAGGATTCAGGTTCTCAATACAACATGCCCGAATAAATGGGATAGCAATGACATAGGGCAGCGATGGTGATGCTTTTTGGGAGGGAAAGCGCAGGGGGGTCATGCGCAGGCGTGCCGCACCCATAATGCAATGTGCGACCCCCCCCAGCATGCATGCGCATATGGCAGGCTCTCCCCCCATTTTTTACATGCTTAACCCCACCACCACCACCCGGCTCCAGAGGCTTTATAGGAGCCTGGGGAGGGCGAAACAACCCCCTGGAGGCCTTTCGGAGGCTTCAGGGAAGCTCCAGAGGACTAAAAATGACCCTATAAGAAAATCAGAAGTGACTTCTGTTTGTCCGCTGGGTGGTTTTTCGTACTCCGGAGCCTTCAGGGAAGCTTCCGGAAGGCCCCTGAAGGATCCAGAGGGCTTAAACTGGCCCTATGAGCAAACCGGAAGTCCGTTCCTGAACTTCTGGTTTGCCCATAGGACCAGTTTTTTGCGCTCCGGAGGCTTCAGAAAGCTCCTCAAGCCTCCGGAGGCCCTGGGGGAGGGGGGGCAGAGGAGACTGTTTTCACCTCCCCAAGCTCCTATAAAGCCTGGGAAGGGCAAAAAATGGCTTTTAAGATGGCTGAATTCAGCTGGCCAGTGCGCACATGTGCGCTGGCCAGCTGACAGGGCAACGCCTTGTGTGCCCTGACAAATGGCTCCATTTTGCCACTTGTGGCACTTGAGCCAAAAAAGGTTCACCATCCCAGACATAGGGTCTCAAGGTGATAGGTACATTTCTTCCACTAAGACCTCAGGGATTGACTTAAAAGACCCCAGAACCAAGGAGTGCAAGGGTGGGTCCACCTACTTCTTTTGCGTCCATCTTCCACTTCCAAAGCAATGCGGACTTTGTTGGCCCATGTGTCAAAGCATTCAGCTCGGACCTTCAATTTATGCAACATGGCTGGGAGCTCATCCAGAGTATACCGATACCTGAATGAGGAAGGACATTCCGAGCAGAAAAAGTCAATGTAGTTCAGTCGGTCCCACAAGAAATGCCTTTTATTATTATTTATTTATTATTATTTAATTCGATTTCTAGACCGCCCCCTCTCCCCAGAGGGACCTCGGGGCAGTGACAACATTAGCTTGGGTTCATATTGTATTAAACTGCATAGGTATACGGCCATTCATTTAGTGACTATTCAAAGTTTTAACAGCACCGAAAAAAGAGGCATGACCATTTTTCACACTTATGACCACTGTAGCATCCCAAAGGTCTTGGGATCAAAATTCAGATACTTGGCAAATGATTCATATTTATGATGGTTGCAGTGTCCTGGGATCATGTGATCGCCTTTTGCAATCTTCTTGCAAAAGGGGGATCACATTTGCAGTCAATGGGGAAGCCCAATTCACTTGACGGACGTGTTGAATAGCTTCTCCGGTCCATGGAAATACTTCTCTCCACAGAACCATCCCTGGTGCCCAAAAGGTTGGGGGCCGCTGCATTAGTACGTGCATAGGTCTTGCTATCATAAACTGAGCATAATTCAGGGTACAGGTTCTCTCCGATGAAGCCTTCATTGCATGGGTAAAGGTTCCCCCTGCACATCCATGCTAGTTGTTTCTGGCTTCATTGCCTAGGACTGGGTTATTTGTGGAATCCAGTTATCTTTGCTTGGCCACTAGATCCAGCGGGTTCAGATCCTTTCTATGAAGTAGTATCTCCTGATAGAACCCAGCAGGTAGGTGTTCTCTGTTGCTAGATCCTATCCTATCCTGTAAAATGTTCCCTCCATGATTCCGGAGAACTCCGCCCGGAACCCAGGATGAGCCTCTCTAGAGATCCTACATGAGATATGTATTGGTGGATCTCAATTAATTACATTGTTGTACTCCTTTCTGTTCTGTACTTATTGTATTGTATTTTCTAGTTCCTTTTTTATGCTGCTATAAACTGTGAGTCACCATTTTGTGAAAGGCAGCCATATAAACCTAACCCAATAAGTGACTATATTTTAAGGTGACTCAATCGTGAAATAGCCCACATTTCTACTCACCTGAGGTACTGCCTGCTACTCGGGCACTTGCAAAGGTCATTGATGTGATAAAGGCAGACAAGACAATTTGGACAATCATTGCAAGCTAGCGCTGACAGAAAACAGGTTGTCTTGCATTTGTCACATTGGCGCTCATCATCTGGAAGCAACTCAAATGCCTCTCGTTCTGCTTCAGTGATTCCCTGGGACGGCAGAGAAAATTGATGAGCAGCTTGATCATTCCCAATTAATCCTGGCTTCAGACAATGTTCACTTGCCATCTCAACCCACCTTGTCAAGGAGAGCCTTTCGCAATTTACGCTCCTCCTGGACCAAGATAAACATCTCCTTGTGTACAGCAGCAGCCAAGTTCAAGTCCAACTTTTCAGGGCAAGCAGCCATTTTGCAGATAAGCTCCTCATGAGAGAAGACACAGTAACGGCGAAGGCGCCGATAGTGCTCAATGCACTGTCGACCAGCTGGCAGCTGAACATGTGGCAGAGGAGGAAAAAGAAATCTAGAGGTATATGAAGAATCTTGGTCCCAGGCACAACTTTATAGCTGAGATCTATGAACTGCACACCTGATTCTCCATTCCTTACTCCTCCTCTGTGTTACCACTATAGCCTTTTAAAGAATTATGCAAGCAAAGACGAGAAATTCCTGCTGGTTATAAACTTACCCAGTCAGCAGTGCAAAAGTTAACTGCTTCAGCAAAGTTGTAGCCCTGATTGAAGCCACTGTGATAAGCTCTAGGGAAGGTAATTACAAACTCTCCAGCACATTGATTGGTCCGGACAACCTACCGATGCAAGAGAAGAGAAACCATGAGAGAGGGACCATACCTAGAGAAGAAAAAGGTACACTCAAGCGTGTAAAGATAACTCACCGGGACACCATGAGCCATAAGTGTATTAGGGTTCATGAGGGTCACCAACTGGTGCAAGAGGTCTGGCTGGCTCTCAAAAAGCTCTGGGGTCAGTTTCTTCATAACATCTTCCAGGTGTTCAGCTGCAAAGGATGGGACCCCATACCAAGTCTTAGGCTCACCCCTAGAAAAATAAGCTTGTCAGAGAATACTGTCCAGCAAAGGGAGAGAAAACTGAAACATTGTCCTAGGAAGATAATGGGATGATTCTTTCTGAACACTTTTTTTAATGGAGAGTTCAATTACAATCCCATTAAAATAATCAAAAGGGAGCAATTTTTTTGCAATTCAGAGCCATACCCTTAATGCTCAAGGGCTTGCCACCAAATGACAGGAATGCAATAAGGGTCATTAGGGAATATAGATGTGATGCTGAAGAGCCAAATGCTTTAAAAGATCCAATCATGTAAAGCTGTACAAAATGTTATTAAATACAATCTTTCTTTAGTTAGTCTTCTATTTCAATTCTTCTCTTGTGCAAATAAAAAATAATTGCAGTTTTGAAGTGTAACTATTTTAATAAGAACTGCTATGCTATTTTCATTTGTGGAAACCACTATCACAACAGGTAGTCCTCAATTTACAACCACAATTGAGCCCAATATTTCTGTTGTTAAGCAAGACAGTTGTTAAATGAACTTTGCCCCATTTTATGACTTTTCTTCTGTTAACAGTTAAGTAAATCACTACAGTTGTTGAGTTAGTAACATGACTGTTAAGTGAATCTGGCTTCCCCACTGACTTTTCTTGTCAGATGGTTGCAAAAGGGGATCACATGATCCCAGGGACCAATTGCCCAGAATTTGAATTTTGATCATATGACCCTGGGGATGCTGCAATGGTTGTTAAGTATGAAAATCTATCATGTCACTTTTTCCAGTGCTGTCGTAACTTTGGTAACTAAATGAATGGTTGTAAGTCGAGCACCACCGATACTTCACTAAAGCTGCTCTAGATGGCAGATTTGTTTCCTTCCCTCCTGAAGTCTCACCAGTGGAGGTAGTTAATAGAGTAACTCCAGTGATCCTCGATGTGCCAGCAGAAAGCAGAGAACACCATGCCCACGTAGAGCCATGGAACCTTCATGCCTGAAATATCAGCATTGATATGGCATAATACCGACTGCTTCAGCACTGGCATCACATTAAGGTTCCAGCCGCTGGCTGCATACTCCTGCAAGGCAAGGCAAAGGGTAAGAAAGAAGGTGGGGCCAGCCACAATCAGTCAGCCTTGAGGGGCAGAATAAGAAGCGCCAAACATGGGGAAAGGGGACATACTTCCTCCTCTGGAGAGAGCTGCCTTTTGCCATCATTGATGGGGAAACCACTTCCAAATTCTTTGGAATGAATGTCAGCCCCATATTCCACCGTCACATCTTCCTCAATGCTATTCACCAAGCGCCAAAACTCCTTTTCTACAAGCTCTGTTGGCACCATCTGGGGAAGGAAGCAGGAGAGGCTTGTCAGGACTACGGACTCTATATCCTCAGTTACAGGACACTTCAAACATGTGTGACGAAATTGCCAGCAATGGGATGAATGGTGGAGGTTAAGAACAAAAAAAAAAAAAAAGACCCAGATCCCAGTCCACACTTAAAACATAACTGATTTATCACTTTCAGTCAGCCCATCCACCTCACACGGCTACTGCTGATAACATGAAGAGATTGTTGGGCATAAATACCTTAGGAGTCTCTGGAGGAAAGATGGGTTATTAGAGACAATAAATAAAACCATGGTTGCTACTATCGTATTTTTCAGAGTATACGATGCACCGGAGTATAAGATGCACCCAGGTTTTGAAGAGGCAATTTTTTAAAAAAAGTAGGTAAATCGATAGAGAGGGAGAGAAAGAGAGAGAAATACAATAGGTAGGTAGGTAGGTAGACAGAGTGTGTAGTTAGTTAGTTAGTTAGTTAGGTAGGTAGGTAGGTAGGTAGGTAGGTAGGTAGGTAGGTAAAAGGATAGGGAGAGAGAGAGAGAAATACAGTAGGTAAGTAAATAGGGAGAGAGTGTGTATAGATAAGTAGGTAAAGGAATAGAGAGAGAAATAGAGAGAGAGAGGGAAATACAGTAGGGAGGGAGGGAGAGAGAGAGTGTAGATAGGTAAGTAGGTAGAGGGATACAGAGAGAAAAATAGAGAAATAGAGAGAGAGAGAGAAATAAGTAGATAGGTAGGGAGAAAGAGAGAAGGTATGTAGGTAGATGTTTCCAGGTGTATTTACCCATGTACTGGAGAAGGAAATCACTGACCACCTTTGGAACAAATCTTTGTTTCTGCAGGCACA
>JAPKID020005618.1:0-11033 GCA_026931265.2 Tropidonophis doriae | reverse complement strand
ATAGGGGATAGTATATTTGTTGGATTGAGTTTATTAAAAACCTTGATTTGGGGAGCTGGGGGGAGAAATTTTGTATGAAGAACTGATATTTGTATTATGTTTGATGGAATAATAAAACTTTTTACAAAAAAAGAAGTCTAAACAAATAGCTTTGAGAAAGAGCTGATTTGAATTTTCTGAAGGGGAAGAGGAGATTGTGTGTTTTCCACTTCTCCTATGCGCTTCTTGAATCTGCTTCTTTCCTTTCCAATTATCCTTTTTTTTACTGCTTTTTCTCTCCCCAACCTTTGTTTGTGCTGTAGTTTGTCCCAATGGATGGGAACACTGCTTGTGTCAAGGTGCTGCGAGACATTGAGCCTGATGATGAGATCACATGCTTCTATGGTGACGGCTTCTTTGGGGAGAACAATGAGTTATGCGAATGCCACACTTGTGAAAGGTGAAAATGGAAGGGAGCAGAATCTCAAATATTGGGAGCTGGTTGGGAGTTGGATTTCTGAGTTTCTCAGACGCAGTTGCAGGAAGGGAAACCAAAAGATAATCTCCATTGATTCTTGCCCCCATCTTCCAGTGCTTTCGGCAATCATTCCTGGCAAGGCGTGCAGACTGCTTAATGCCCAGGTGTTAACAAGCCATAGTTCTCAAGGGATGGTTGCTAGCGAGCGTAGGATTTTGAAAGGGGAGGGGCAGTATTTTTCTTCTTTTATCACAAGAACCATGGAAAGATAGATGGTAGCATCTAAAGTCTGGGAAGAGGAACATAACCATTCTGATACAGAGTTCATCAGTGGGAAATCTCTTAATCCTTAGTGTTAGGTTTATCATGTCTTAATTTTTCATGCATTTGGCAAGTGCCTTAGAATTTATTTTCTGGAAGGATAGAAAAGAATGTACAGATATTCTGAGTAAGCAGCGATCTTTTTGATTAATGCTGGGCTGCTCCTGATATTGTCTCTCATTCTCAATTTTTCCTTAGAAAGGGGGAAGGAGCTTTTCGCCTCCTGAATCAGACCCCATTGCTAGCTACCTCAATCAGTGAGAAATACCTACTGAGAGAGACAGACGGCCGTCTGCAGAGGTGGAAAAATCAGTCTTGCAAACTAGCTCAACGTAATGTGAAAGTGGGACACAAAGCCCGGCGCAGGAAATCAAAATTACATGGTGAGATATTTAACTGGAATGGATTTTGTGCATCATAGTGCTGTACAGGCCAATATGGTTTGCTTATCATCTGTAACGTAATTGTAATGTCCATTATAATGAGGACTCTGTTACATCCCTGTCAGCCTCAGGGTTTGTTCTACAGCAGTAGTAGCTATCCCAACTCTTTTTGTGGTAGCAAAAATAAAGTAGATTTTTTTTTAATTAAAGAAGATACTCAAGAACTATTCTAGCTACAGTATTAGATTAAAGCTGGGTAGAACTAATTGGATAGTCCATAATTCCTGTATGGGGAAATGTAAACAATGTTCAGATATTTGACTGCAAAGTGGGAAAGATAAGCTACCGTGTTGCTGCTTCCTTAGTGTTTTCTGGGATCTTGTACTTACTGTGTGATTTCAGGAAAATGTACAGCTTCTCTGTGAAACTGCTGATAAGTACAGTTAGGCTACCTATGCCAGATCTGTTTTAAAATGTCAAATATTTACATGTTTGAAGAAAAGGTTTATAGGAGTGTGGATATTGTTGGCAGGTAGATGTTAAAACAGTCATATAGTTAAACTATCTTCTTAAAGCCCTTGAAAAATCCAGGGAGAAATGGAAGTTGCCTGTTGTGTAGTTAAGATATGGCAGCAGTAGTTAATAAGAAGAAACTGGAAAGTGGAGTGATATTCTTATAATTGATACCTCTTTTCCTTTTCTAGGTGCTGTACACAGATATTCCACTCGCTGGTATCTTAAGATGCTCAAGCCTTCATATATCCCACTGCACAACTGCTTGGCCTGCAGAACACGTGGATGCAAGCTCCGTAAGCAGCCTCTGGTGTGTCTGCTTCGTTGTCCTTCTCCTGTGTTATCTGTATTGCACCTCAGGCAGTCTTTGGGAAACAAGAATTGCTACTCCAAGGCCCAGGAAAGCTGCTCTTCTATACAGATGCACAATTGCCCTGAAAGCCCTGGCTTGGCCAACCAGGGCAGCCTGGTAGTGAATCTTGGGAAGAGAATTCCCTTGGACTGGGCAAGGTTTCATAGGGAAGTAGCGTGTGACACTAAGGAAGAAAACACCAATCAGGAGTTTAGCCAGGGGACCGAGGAATATGATTTAAGGGATATGGAGAGTCATGCTGATGTTAAAGAAACCTATGAATCAGGATCTGGGCTTCTCCATTCAGGAGAGCAAATCCCCCTTGATTCTTCAGGTTCTCTTTCATCCAGTCAGTTCTTGTGCAGAACAAGGAGCACGGCCCAGCGCCAAGCTCAGGTTTTGCCCCAATCTCAGTTGTCATTACCCATGGTAGACCCCAAGCTTTCCCAGTATGCTCACGTCCGCCTGGAAGGCCCACCTTTTGGAGGCAGGCAGTGCTGGCAGCAGCCCCCTTCAGACAAGACGGAGAAGGAACAAGTGGAGGAGCAGCATCTTCCTAAGCGGATGGTTTCCTTTCCTCCTTTTGTTCCACCCAAACGGCTTCGACTGGTAGTGAGCCATGGTTCCATCAACCTCGAGGTAGCTGCAAGCTCCTGTGAGGAGATGTCCTCTGATCTGGCTGATCTCCTGTGATTGAAAACAAGACTTTAGCTTCTTATTGAATTTACCCATGATAACCATCTACCAGAATTTGCCTGAAATTATCCATCTTTTTGTTGTGCCCTTCTCCCCATCACCTTGTGTGGGTTGATAACATCTTTTCTAAAGTAATGTCCCCAGGTGGGCACAAAGCTGCCTGTGCTAAAAATGCAGCCTTGTGTTCGTCTCCTACTTTTTTCCATTGAAATTGATATTTCAGTTGTCTTTCCAGAGTACTTCCTTTATCACTTCCTCACTATTCCTTAAAAAAAAAATTTCTCCACTACTTTGCCAAACTTCACTGTATAGTCTTGAAACCTAAGCCATATAGTAGACTGCATGGATGCTTTGGATTGCCTCCTGGTCTTTTCTTTGAACTCTACTTTCTCTCCCACAGAGTCCTTTCATCTTTCTACTCTCGATATCTCCATGCTCTGGTTTATAACACTGTAGTCATAGACTTCTTGACAGATGAACATGGTATTTTGGTATTTATTGTCCCTACAAAGTGAGGCAGAATTGGTGAAGTGGCTTGTGGAGAAAAGAAAACCAGCATCTAATCAGGGAAGTCTCTTTAACACTTATTGTGAGAAAACCAGCAACCAGAAGTGCACATTGGCATGCAGCCTAAACTGTTCAGTCCATTTAGCCTGAAGGCTGTTCTTTGCTAAACAGGCTTATATAGGGAATTAAATGTTCTTACTCCTCTTCCTTTGCCATCTCACTGTTTGGGTGCCTATTGTTACAAGACAGCTAATTTTCTAGTTTTGGAAGCTACTTTTATATTAGTTAATCTGTGTGACTTGTTTCTTCTCCCAGCCAGAGTTTTAAACAAGTGTCTGCTGGGCCTTTTTAGAATCTTAATGAACTTTAGATATTCAGGTGTTTTATATTTGATAAAGTTGAGCTGCTTGGCTCAGGGGCATTGCGATAAAGGGGCTTCCTTCTGTGAGAGGCTGATGAGCAGGATAAAAGTTCTACTCAGCTTAATGTGGCCTAACTCAGTTCAAAGTCACATGGTAAGTGGATTTGCTGTATATTTTTGCCATTCATCTTGCCATGGCAGGATTTTGAACAGATAGGGCACATTCTGGTAGAAAACTGAGTGCAAGGTATATGGGGAGAGATGGTGGCAATTGAATGGGTGAAACATTGTGGTCAAGCTTTTCCTTTAAGTGCTTGCTTTGTTTTTAAATTTTGTGGAATCCTTTGTGGTGTTGACTTTGGATACATATCCAAGAGTCTTAGGACAGCCTGATGTTCCTTTTCCAATTCCTCCTTTTTTGTTTGTTTGGTATTGTAGTTGGGTGTGGTTAGCGTTAGAGAAGCTTGTCTAGATGACTTGAAGGTCATGTTAAGATGGGGGTTAAGCTGTGCACATTTGAGAATAAACTCCAGTAAACTTAGGCTTTCTATTAAATTCCTATGGGTAGAATCCAGACTAGGTTCTTTGATCTCTAAAGTTGGAAAATCTGAATTATAGAGCTTTTAGAGTAGCAACTAGTTTGTCTGGCATGCATTTTTAGTCTGAAATACATAATGTATTGCAATTCTGGGTTTTTCATTGCTCTACAAAACAGGTGCTGATTCCTGGGAAACCACTGTAATTTTAAAAGTAGTTTTTAGATATTAGCTTTGAAAAGGTAGAATGAGCTGATGCTCTTCAGCCTGTCCTCAGAAGGAAATCTTAAGAAGAATATCCACAGACAATGCATATTCATGTAAAAATATTAGAGAAATAATACGGACACAGAGAGAGTAGAAACAACAGTTTTCCACAAATTGATTGGGAAGGCATAACAATAGCATATTTTTGGTAACAATTTGAATATTTTCCTAAGAGTGATTCATATGATTGTTCAGAATTACCACTGTCTGTGGATATTCTTCATTTTATTCTCCCAGGCCTGTATGAAAAAAGATAAGTTAAAAAACATTAATGAACTTGATAAATGTGATCCTTAACTTATGACCATAATTGGGACTAGAATTTTGATCACTAAGCAGTGCTTAGTCATTGGCCAAGGACCCACTCTAAGCATTCCAGGATTGGCCCCTTTAAGACATGAACATGCCTGTCTCTCTCCACCCCCACCCCCCCTTCTCTGCACTTTTGGCTGCAGTGGTTCCAATTCTAGTTGCTCTTGTCATCTGGCACTCTGAGACCACACACACACACCCTGGCCCAGCTGAGCTTTGCTAATATCTTCTTGCTTCCTTTGCTGACAGAGTTTACCCACCCTGGCTATTGGGCAGAACTGGGACTGTCTTCAAGATTTTGGGGGGCAGGGGGGGGGAAGGGGAGGAGATAGAGAAGAGGACGGAATCACAAAATTCATTCCAGAACTGCAGTATACCAAAATGTTCCTTTGCGCTGTGCTCCTGGTGACAAATAGGGCTGGCTTTGTGCTATTAAAAAAAAGGAGGGGGGGAATCACAAAGCAGTTGCTGAAAGGAGCTGCTTTGTTTGTTTTTTTCCCCTTCTACATAGCGTAAAGCCAGCCTCATACATCTCCGAGCATGTTGCAAAGAGGTGTTTTGTTGCACTATGGACCCTTTAAACTGCTTTCTCCTTTTTTTGCAGCGCAAAGCTGGCCTCAGATCAAGCCAGCACAGCCACCAGCCTGACATATCTTGTCAGCAGTAAAGGGGGGGGGGAAGTGAAGATCAGCTGGGACAGTAGAGCACAGGGCAGCAGAGGGCCAAAAGGGAAGAGATTGGGGGGTGGGGTAGGGGATATGCAATGGAAGGAGTTGAAGTGTGGGCACGCTTCTAAGCACCTGAAGTTTGATTATGTGACAGGGCACTGCCATGACTGTAATTTCGGGCATGGGTCATAAGTCCCTATGTTCAGCTTCATTGTAACTGAATGCTTGCTGAACAAATGGTCGTAAGTCAAGGACTGCTTGTATCACATTGCTCACTAAAATAATTGAGACATAGCTGAAATTGTACATCTTTTTCTGTAAGCTTGCTTTCTATTTGTGAAAATTTGAAGGCACATTTTCCTTTCCCCAAAGTTCCGTGTTAGTAATCATTTTATATTTCATAATAATTATTCCATTGATTATTGTTGTTAATTGCACATTGTTGTTGGTTGCATCACAGAATGTGTGATTCACTATGTATGATGCTATTTTAATGCCTAGACGTGAGTGTCTATGAGAATAGTTTTGACCTAAAGGTGAGATGATGTCTCATTAGTTTTTAAATTTACTTCTACAAGATGTGCATTTTCATCTGTGTATCAATGTTTGTGCACAGCATAGATATGTGTACTAAAAAGAAATAGAGATTTTAGTGGTTGTTCTGATTTTGTGGCCCCTCTTAATGTGGGTGCCCAGACTTGCTTTCTTGCTTGCTACTTTCCACTTATGGATGTTCCATGTTAGTTAATAGTTGGAGACTAGTGGCACAGCCTTTAGATAGTGACTGTAATGGGGGGAGGGGAGAGGAACAAAGAGGGCAAGATGGTGAAGGGTTTTGTGTGGGGAAAGGTCGGGGGTGGGAAGGGTGGATATTGCTAGTCAGGATACTGTACATTCTCTGTGGAAAGACGGACTGGGGCTCAGTTTTCACCTTTCTGTGCCTCTCTTTCCCCCATCTTTCCTGGTGGGTTTATGGTTTGTGCTACCTCTTTTGGGAAAGGAAGCATCAAGGCACTCTTCCATCTCTGACTTCAGTCTTCTTTCAGTCCAGTGTCCATTAAGTCCTGTCATTTCTTTTCCCACTTTCGTGCATTCAGATTAAAAAAAAACATGCATGTTCTCATGAGGTGGAGTGGTAGCAGATCCAGGTTTTATTGTTTTTTTGTTCTAGCATCCTGTATGGGTAAGTTTTTAAAACAGCCTCTCCAGGTCCAGTCTCTGCTTGTTTCCCTGATAATACCATTATTACATTGCTTCTTCCATCTTTTATAAGATTTTTCAATGATGCTTTTGGCCTGGAGCCACTCTATCCCCATTTCAAAAGAAAAATTGAATTCCACTTCTCCATTAAAGTTATGCTCAGGAGGGTATGTTAAGATACCTTGATTTTCACACAGCTGGGAAAAAATAAGCAACCTGGACACTGGCGAAGGTCTCTGGTTGGCTGAGTTCCTCAGGGAGTGGTTTGGTTTGTATATCATTTTCTGCTCCAGGTTTTAACCACAGTACATCAGTCCGACTATCTGCCTTTAGTGGTGGGGTCATTGCAAACTTGCTTCATTAGGAAACAAATTTCTCAGCCCATAATATGCACTGACTAAGTAATTGTGGGGAATTTGCTCTATTGTACTACCCCATCTCTCAACATGCTTGCAATACTTTATTTAAATGGAGGATTCTTCCAGAACTTCAGCATCCAGAAGGCAGGAGAGGCCAAAAGGGGTAACATGGAGCATATTTTCAGAGGCATATGTACTCTGCCAAAAAAAAAAAAAAGTAATATAAATCGAGCTCTGAATTTGCATGAATTATGATAATGAATTCTTATGCCTTCTCTTGTAATATCGGCAACATGTTACAAGAAATTTGGCCATGGGGAAAGTTGATTAGTACGTCCCATCTAGCCTAGCTGGTCTATACCTTTACAAATCTGTCATCCCAGTGTCAAGGGGCCAGGACTCATTAGATGGAAGAATTTCAACAGGACCTGGACTCAAGTTCAAATCTTGCATTGGTACAGTATGATTGAGTGCATACAGCCCTAGGTGTGTATCAGTTGGTCTGAGCAGGCCTGAAAGAGGGTGGGGAGGGTAAGAGGGTTGTCTGTATTTTTAATGGTGCTATATTTGGAAGAGTTGATGGAGGTTACTCTCAGCTCCAAGTGTGGAAATTTGAGGCCTCAGGGTATTTCCTGCCCCATGATCAGGCCGGTATCCTGAAGTGGGGTAAAGGCAGAAACTTCTGTTTGTATTTTTAATGGTGTGTGTTAGGGGGGAGGGGGTGCATAATACTTTTTAAAATACTTGATTGAAATAAACTCTTCTAAAACTGTTCCTGTGTCTTGATGTTGATATACTGAGTGCATGACAAGGCTTAATGCAAAACTGCCTCTTATAAGATCTATTTACAGAATTACTTCAGATATAACAAATGCTAGTTTAAAAGCGAACGTTTAAAAACTATTTCATTATACAGAGTGATAAAAGAATGATAAGGACATTGGACTCAATGTATATTCTTCTCTCTAAGGTAAGTCATACATTTTGGACAGACTGAATGTCTTGTAAACAGAACTAAAAGAAGTTTACCTGTGGCATAATGACTGAAAATGAAGTTTCATTGTTAAACAATTACATAATATTCAGATGAAGACAATAAATAGATTGTTCTTCCTTCCCATGCTTTGGCAAAAGTTTGTTTTGACCCAGGAAATTTTAAGCCCAAGCAAACAAGTATGATAACAAAATACAAATGCTTGACAGCTTTGAGGATAAATTTGATGTTATGAGTGTTGAGAATTTCATAGAAAAAACCTTTGCAAAGAGTTATATTATTTTTAAATTTTGATATTGACTTACTTTTTTTGTGAAGCAATATTTACTTTTTAAATATTTATTGGGAATATATTTAATTTTCTAATAATCTATTAGATATTTAATCCATACTGTTTAGCTTCAGTCAAAAGGTGAAAGTAATGTGAAACATAAAACTAATATATTAAAATAATTTACTTATTCATTTGAAAAGGTAAATGTAAGGTTTCCTCTTGTTGAGTTGTGTCGGACTATAGGGGGATGTGTTCATCTCAGTTTTTTAGCTGATGCAAACAGGGTTGTCAGAAGACACTTCCATGGTTGTGTGGCCAGCAAGATTACAATATATGCTAAGGCACACTGAATGCTGTTACCTTCCTAGCAAAGTGGTGTCTTATTTGCTTGCATTCGCATGCTTTCAAATTGCTGCCCTGTTTGCGTGAAGATCTCCCCAGATAATAAGCCGAATGGGGCTTTTGAGCTCATGTGCTAAAATAAGCCCTCCCCAAAAATATTGCAACAGCGGCAGCCATG
Source organism: Tropidonophis doriae (assembly GCA_026931265.2). NCBI lineage: Eukaryota > Metazoa > Chordata > Lepidosauria > Squamata > Natricidae > Tropidonophis > Tropidonophis doriae. The sequence continues at coordinate 2,313 of JAPKID020005618.1, read as the reverse complement.
AGGTGACTATGCTCACCACCTTCTGCACCTCAAAAATAAGGCCTCCCCAAAAATAAGGCCAAGTGCTTATTTGGGGTGTGAAAAGAAAATAAGACCCTGTCTTATTTTCGGGGAAATACGTTAGTGAGCAGGAACCGGAGAAAGTAACGGGAGCTCACTCAGTTGCGCAGTGCTTGGGCCTTGAACCCAAATTTGTTTTTTAGCTGATAAGTTCAGTTTCTTTCACTGCTGAACTATCACGTCCCCACTGTTGTTATTTGTAAAATCCTTAAGAACACATCCAATGCTAGACCTTAAATTTTATATAGCTGTTCCTTGGCCTCTGTTGATGAAGTAGTTTCAGGTTTTTTTTCTTCACAAGTGAGGACCACACCATTTTGGCTTTTTGCTTGTTTTATGCAAAGTACTCACCTCTACAGTTTACAGCTTTGCCAGTTTATGCTCACATTGTAGAAACTTTCAGTATGAGTTGGTCCCAAGAGATGTAGTCAGAGGTTGGTGCAGAAAAAACCTAATTCTGATCCTTTTCTGATCCTGTGTTTATTCCACCACCAATTCACTTGGTTCTTTATGCAGGCATATCTAACATTAAATGGATATTCATGTACTAGTTCAGTAAATACTGTTTTTGATGCCTCCATTGTGTTTTATAAATATTCCAGCCGTCCCTTAAGTATTGTGGAAAAGCTGGAGAAATGCACAATGTCTAAATAAAAATACTAGATAGGAAATGCTAGTTATTATCTTGGAGTTCTTACTGTTCAAAACCCACTATTAATATCACAGAATGAACAAAACTGATCTTTGGTTTTAACAGTTTGTCAGGAGTTTTTCTGACCACTATTGGAAAGAAAGCCAAAGGCCATAATTCAAGGATATAACTCTTCATAAGCTAGTTTTACTGAATGTGGAAGAGCAGACTGCTTAGTAAAATTGCAGGCATCTGTGCTGCCTGCTTTACCTCTCTCGAGTCGTCTTCCCATTGTCAATACAGAATTTCCAAAAAGCTTCGATCTTCACACAGGGACGAGAAGAGACAGGTGGTTTTGAAACTGCAGCCACTAGCAAACAGTACAGCAGCCAAACAAAAGGAGGCATTTTTCCGTAAGAAGTGGAAAGTTCAAAAGAAAGGAAAAGAAGTAGGAGCCCAGCAAAACGAAGCACAATGTAAGAAGTACAAGAGCTCTCAGGCATGGGTGTTTTCATTGGCCGCTATTTTAGCATACACATTGGGACTCGTGGGAAAGAAAAGGAGAGATTGAGACTGCAAAAAAGTGACTTTAAAGAATGCAGTGCAGTTCCCACTGCTTATTGCCTGTTCACCGCCCTGAGTCCCGCAAGGGAGATAGGGCGGTATATAAATTTAAATAAAGTAAAGATGGGGTAATGCAACACCTTGGAACTGAAGATGGCCTGCCTAATTTTTTGCCAAGAACAGCTCACAGGTGGTTTAAAAATGTGAATATTACACTGGTCTGCCTTCCACATGAGTTGTCAAGGCTGAAAAAGATTTTCCGTGCAGATGTTCTACAGAACAGTGAAGGTGAACCTATGACATGTCTCAAAGGTAATGCATCACAATATTTTGAGTGACATACCAATGTTCACCAACACCCCATAACAACTATTCTTGAAAGCACACCCTGCTCATGATTTTCAGAGGATGTGGAGGCCACATTAAAATAGGGTATACTCACACAGAGAAGTTGCACGAGCTGCAACTCAACTCAGATAAAGAGAAATCTGGAAATAAGCATTTCAAATCACTCAAAGTTCAACTATAAATGTGGCTGGGAAATTCTTATGAAAATTTCTTAAAGGTAACACTAAGCATCACATTGGGCAAACAAAAGTCAGAAATACACATATTTTAATAAGATCTTTAAAAGTTGGGGAGGGGTGTTTTGGAGGGGGGTAGGGTTAAATAATTACATGAGGATATTTTCAACCTCTTTAATAGTCATTTAAAATGGAGCTTCTCGGAATATTTTAAATGGTTTTCCCCAGAGTTTTCCCCATGTGAGCTGGATTGCTGCCAACAGCCTCATTTCCTCCGGATGCTATAAAATTACATCTGCATTTCCCCCCTCTTCCTCTCCGTCACTTCCCTGCCATCTCTCACATCTGTTGAAATGTACTAGTCTATTATTGAAGGGCTGGGCTACAATTTTTGGCTTTATTCCCCCCCAAGGGAATAAAGAATTAAGAATGAGAATGAGAGTAATTTTTCTTCCCAAATCAATCAATCAATCACATTTTTATTTATATACCGCTCCCTCTCCCCAGAAGGACTCGAGGCGGTGTACAGGGAAT
>JAPKID020005616.1:0-11035 GCA_026931265.2 Tropidonophis doriae | reverse complement strand
AAGGAAGGAAGGAAGGAAGGAAGGAAGGAAGGAAGGAAGGAAGGAAGGAAGGAAGGAAGGAAGGAAGGAAATAAAAAGGAGGACTGGTTAGCCAGTGAACATAACACCATTTCTTGCCTCAACGTCGACCCTATTTCAGCCTGGTCTAGGTAAGCACCCTAGACTAAGTTTTACAAATGTAAGAATACGGCCTTGGATATTGATTCTCTTTTGCATTACAGAACTAAGCCATGCAATTTAATCTGCAGCCCAACTAACAGATTTGTGTAGTCTAGACTCTGGAAGACAGCTGGCACCTTTCAAATCATCTCCGTATTAAAAGAATTAGTGCAGAAAGAGATATCATTGCTCTCACCTTCCTGTCCCAAACGCTTTGTTTTCACAACTGCTTCGAATAAAGATGAAAACCAACAACTTAAAAGGGGCCCTATCTAAAATAAGTCTCTGTTACAGCTTCTGCTAGGAACATTTCCAATACTGAATCACTAGTTGGAAAAAATGTCCAAACAAGTGTTCTTTTCACTTCATTCTTGTTGCCCGTGTATGCTTGACATTAAGACTGACAGAATACAAACAGAATACAAACTTACCCTCAGGGCACTATATGAGATTTACTTCAACAATTTCAAATCTATGTGCCTATCCCCAAATTCAGCAGAAGATCAGACTGATCTTTGCCAGTTCACAATATATGCTAGCCTTTTCCAGCCTCAATGCCCTCCAGATGGGCAGACTTCATGTCTCAGAATTCCCTCAAACTGAGGATTCTGGGACTACAGCTCATGGTTCTGGAAGGTGCCTTATTTGGAGAAGACTAGTACATGCAGTTACATGTACATAGCAAGAAAATATACATTTTTCCCTTCCAGACTACGCCTGGTTTGAATGTTAACACCAGGGATAATATAACCAACTTGACTGAGCTCCAAACAGATGGCAAGAGATTGACTTAAGCTGCAAGGCTTCAAGTTACTATTTATCTTCTCAGAAATAAGCCCCTCTGCGAACAATCACACGTACTTCCAGATAAATATTACAGGCTTCCCCAATTTAGCACTCTCTCCAGATAGACTGGGATTCTAGAATTCCCAATATGGTTAGTGCTAGGTTAGAGAAGGCCAGTGCACAGAATTTCAGCCCACACCTTGTATCTTAGCAGCCAGAAGTTCTACTTAGCCCTTTCCAATTTTGAAAGAATTATTCAAAGTGCTTACATTTGTAAGCATCGGTCTCTGCATTATGACTTCAGCCAAGCTGCAACTCTCAAGAGCTGATAGCATTACCAGGTCCTGTGTTTGACACATGGTACAATCATATCAATTACATTTATCACCTCTATAGTGTAATACTTAGTGGTTTTTTTTTAAAAAAAGAAAAAGATAATCATTACAACTGTGCTTATAGATAACATAACATTTAACAGAATGTTAGAGGCACTTAAAATGAAATTACGTCTTTCATTTGTGTGTATCTTAGATCAAGATTGTTAAGCAAAATACCTGCTTTTTGAGTTGTTAATACTATATTTATTTAAATTTGTACAGTAACCAGAGAAGACACATTTAAAAATCTGTCTCACCCATGTTCATTAGAAAGCTCTGGACTGTTTAATCATTTTAGCACTGCTTCCTATCACCATAAAGTGGACCCAAGCCATGCAGTCATTGTAAAAACATATATTATAAAACACTTTCATATTATAAAAACTATGAAGTATGTATATGCGTGTAACCAGTATTTCTATCATGTCTAAATGTATTCTATGCATTTCAGCAAAGGACGTCTTGATATATGATTTCTTTTTCTACTTTTCATATCAGGTATTGTCTTGCTACTGCTTCTATGGTAATTTTCCCTTCTTAATGCTAACTAACAAGAAGTAACAAGCTGTACTATGCCAAACAAAGCACAGCACAATTTATGCTCTTTTCATGATAGAAACATCTCTTCCAGTTTAAGTGTGATATACTTTTATAAATAAATTGGCCTCTAGCAAATAAACCCAGGAATTTTATTTTTCCATAATTAAATAAAGATTTAAAAATGATTACAACTGTGAGCTCTGCCATGCCACCTTGATTTCAACATCAAAACACCTCAAACATTGTTTTAAGCAGCTGTTTGTATTTAGGGCTTCTTTCAAGATGTCCAAAAATTTGGAAGTGCCTTTTTTTAAAGAGTAATTTTATTAAAAATGAACAATTATAAAGATAAAAACTAATACAAACTAAAAAAAATAAGAAGTGCATAAACAAAAAAGAGAAATTACCTTTCTGCCTCATCCAAACAGGTATACATTTAATAACTTACTACCTTCTCTTAACAAAGATGGGTTTAAATTAACTTTAAGAAATTCCTCTGTCTCCCATTACTTTCTCTTTAGGATACAGATCCTAAAAATCTTTCTATTCAGTCCTAATCAACAAAAGTCCTTTAAAGATTATCAGAGGTGAATACACACACACACACACACACACACACACACACACACACGTATATCTTGATCAAATAAACCAACTTCATATCCCTTTACTTTTAACAATCTTAATCATTAAGTTTCTTTCTTCTTACTGTTTTTCCCACACGGAAAGGGTCTGCTTTTTAAATTTCTTCACATAAAGTCCCAGAATTTGATATATTTTTTTGTCTTTTCTTTGGCTTTTTATCATAAAATTCTTCAAAGGTTAACAAGTCTTTTTTGTAAATCCAGTGTAAGAAAGTTAGTGAGGTCATTCTTTTGGTTTATTTTGTCTATATTCATTTTAATGTATTAAGACATCATCCAATTTCATTTGTATATCCAGCATAGAAATTGTGGGGCACCATTCTGTAGGAGAAACTTACAATCACAGGGGCAACATAAAAATAAGACAGATTTTCTGGTTATGGAGAAAAAGACTAAAAAAAGAAGCAGTGTCTGGGATTACCCATGAGCTACCTTTTCTCTCTCTTTTTCATGATGGCTCAGTGTAGACATAGTAAATAGATGCAAGTGTCAGGGCTAGAGTACATAGCATTTAAGGTTAATAATTGACTTCTTTCATATAAATGCTACTTATTTGAAATGTTCTGCATGGAAATCAGATATTTCCATTATGATTACTTTCATGTCACAATTATTTCACCACTAATGGCTTCACAAATATATATGTTGAAAAAATGAATGAAAGGATTTCCCACAGAATGCCCAAATTCCACTTCCTATCTGTCATCCGCATGACATTTCAACAATATGTGAAGGAGTTCTATGCATATATAATGTGTGAAGGAACTTTCTGCTGAACATATAGTAACACCCCCTTAGTAACAAGTGTGGAAAATGGGATACAGTGGCTGCTGCATACATCCTTGTCATTCATTAGTGAGCAAGGCTGAAAACACTCTCTTGTTTTCTACTGGTTTTAAAAGGAATTCCCAGTTGAAACTTTTTTTCTGGATTCAAACAGATGAGATAATATGGCTAAAAGATGAAAGAATGCTGAGAATTCAATTCAGTGTAGCACAAAAGGCTGTATGTTTCATTAGGTGATTGTGAGTTAGCCATAATTCTGCCCTTTTAAAAAAAAGTAAAAGCTATTAAGTACCAGTTTCAGAGCAAGCCAAAACCCAATATCAAACATCTGTTGTTTGGAAAAAGTATAATCATTTGGCAGCAGCCTGACTTACTGGGGGAATAATGCACAAATAAAACACTCATTTTGTCTTTATTTAGTAAACCTGAGATATTATTGCACAAACTAAACCCGATTCATGCAGATTCTGCATGAATTATAAAGCTAGCTGATTATAATTGATAGATTCCTTTGCTTTTTTTTAAATATCACTCATAATTTTTAGATAACAAACTTGAAGTTAGATGCTTTAAACACTGCACAAAACTGTGCTGAAAGTGTAATGTGATTTTTAGGTTTATTCATGCTTACAATGTTAGTTTTACAATAGCATCCAACTTTCATAGAAATGCTATAGCTAAATCCTCAGATACTAAAATTAAAATTATGTTTATAAAATAAACAGCATTTTGCCAACAGAAAAATCTAGCCTTGGTTCTTAAATTGCATTATAAAAAGAATGAGTAGGAGCCTGCATTTAAACAACAATTCAACATCACAACATGGTAGTAAAACTTTACTGTGTACAGTATTTTGCAGAAGACTTTTTTTTAAAAAAAAGTGTTGCTTTTTTCTTTTTGCTTGCTATGAAGTGCAGAGTCAACAGAACTGGAATTCTGATGCTTGGACATCTATGCATATATAGAATAAAACAATATTTCAGTAAATAAATTTTATTTGATACAGAAGCTGAATTTAGATTATCTCATCTCAGCTGGAAAGATTACATTTAGATTATCAGACTGAACGTATATATTCATTTTTAGGCTACATATGAAGTCACTTTGAATACTGCAACTGACAAACCAATAATTTTCCAGTCAACTAGAATTGAAATCCCATATGAACCAGGAAACTATGTTTAGCACAACTTCTTTACTTTTAATCTTTTAATCATGTGAAACAAATACTATATCTACAATAACTAAATGCGTTTTAAGCCACTTTTATTCTCTGTTCCAAAGACAGTTTCAAATATTTAAACACTGCAATGAATGTCAGTGACATTCCTAAGCCTTACTTTAGTAAGATTCAGTATAGACATTTTATTTGTATGATTTTGTGTGTGTGTGTGTTTTAAAAAACTATCTTCATGAAACTTCCTTTTTTTTTACCACTTATTGCACTACTGTTCACTCCAGCTTCATTCCAGTTCCTCTATAGGCTGTTAATTGGAGGAGTATTTTCCCCTATCACCTAATCAATCATTTTTAAAAAACTGAGGTCACTTAAGTTATAACCTATGGTATACAAAGCGTGTGGATCAATGAATTGTATCTTTTCCCACTCCTAATAAAGTACTTGTATTGGTTTTCTCCTTAAGAAAGGTGTAGTAGACGATGGTCTTCTCCAATCTTGAATTCAAAGTTAACACTGTACATCTGACAATATGCTGGATTTGCAATTAGATTGCAAAAGAGGTTGATTGATGCTTACAACTATTTGTGTGTATGAAAACCAGGAAATAGTTGCTTCCTTGAAAACTTTTAAACTAGTTTAAATATATCATGACAAAATTTCCTAAAACTTCATTGTCACTAATTTAATTAATAAATTTTAAATCATGTTCTAAATCAAGACAGTAGAATATTTACTGCAAAAGGAGAAAAATAATATTCAAATTATATTATACATTTAATAAGATATTCCTTTATTAAACTTGCAAGTTTAACTCAGATAGGTAACCTTTAAATACCACTTCAGAATAGCATCACTATTAACCAAATATTTTTTTAGCCAGCATGACTAGTGAAATCCAGCAACAGGGGTAAAAGCCTGATGTATTAAAGGAGAAAATTATGTGGTCTGAAGAGGCTTGGTTCTTTCAACAGGAATTTAAAAGTTGTAACACATTTGTATAATTATAATTGAGTAATTTCATGTTTGGTTTTATACTCTGGAAGATTTTCTAGTTTGAATCAAACCCTAATCTTCTATATACTTTTATTCAGTGGAAAGGGAAAGGGGAAAAAATAAATCCAAAATGGCAATCTGCCCCTCACTTATACAATAAAGTATTTCTAGAAAATAACACTTAAGAGCAATAGCATTTAGCCTAATATATTGCTCCATTGTGCTTTACATCTCCCTCTAAGCCACTGGTGTCAAATTTGCAGCATCACATTGCCATCACGTGATGCATCAAGATATTTTTTCCCTTTGCGGAGCTGGGATGGTTGTGGCCTGCACGTGAAAACATCTGGTCCGTGGGCCACCAGTTTGACACCCCTGCTTAAAGCGATTTACAAATGTCAGCATATTGTCCCCAACAATCTGGGTCCTCATTTTACCAACCTCAGAAGGATGGAACGCTGATTCAACCTTGATTCCCATCAGGATCGAACACGTGGCAGTCAGCAGTTTGCCTGCAATATTGCATTCCAACCAATGCACCACCAAAGCTTCTCAAAATTATGATCAAAATTAATACATTTCAATTTGCATTTCTGAAATAATTATTAGCACAGGGAATAAAAACACAATTGCATATGTTTAAACAAAAACAAAAAAGCTTCCAACTAAAAACTTGAAATAATAGAATAGACGGATAACAGATTTTATAGTTGTCTGAATAAATTTATTTTATGTCTCTGTACACTCCTCTTTCTGACCTTTATGGCTCTTTATTTCTAATTCTAATTCTAAATTCATACCACCCATCATCAAGCAGCAAACATATGTCTTATTTCAAAAGCATAGCTTGATATTTCGAATGCAATCTTTAAGGTATATGGCACGAAAGCAGTTTTAAAAATACAATATAAATACCAGACTATCGTTTTTAGCATACTTTGTAATTTATATCCCCCTAAGTAGATAAACAGATCCTTCTATTTGTTCAGAATCCTGTTTTTGAGTTTAAATCTGCAGTATATTACTCAGACAAAAAAGAGAATTCTTGTAATCTTCAATCAGTATTAATCAGCAGTGTGTGGGGGAGGGGAAACAAATGGCAGCTGGAATGTGTGACACATGTGCAAAGGGAATGAGTTACATATCCCAATGCTCCATCATCATCTTGCTGATTTTTTCCACCACTTTACCCTCAAATAACTCTAATTTTAACAGCTAGAGGTTTGGTGGGTTGTGGATTAGATAGCTGCAGCCTAAAATATTTGGACTGGAATACTATTAAACCTTTTTTCTCAACCTTCTTTAAAAGACTTTTGACATTTTATCTCTGCAATGGCCCCTTCTCCCCATCCACCCCAAAAGTAAAGTCAGAATTGCAGATAATGATTCCAAAACGTCTGCAATAAGGAGCTGCTGCAGCAAATTTTTGCCTTCATATTTCTATTTTACAGGAAAAGATATATTCTAGTAATTTATAGGCGCTCTGAAGATTAACTACAGGCTCATAATAAACCCTCAAGAGGTTAACCTCATCCTCTTAAGCTTCACACACTACCGTCTCAGAAATACCACAGCCAAGGAAAGGAAAAATAATCCAGTGGTTTGCTAATCCTTTAGTCAATCACTTCATGCAATGGCACAAAGCCCTTTAGATGCCAACAACTCAATCTGTCTCACCAATACCATCAATCCAACTGATACATTTCATAGAAGCATGAACAGCACACCTCAAAGGGGTAAGAGGAAACCCTTCAATCATTAAAGTGTTAAATTCTTTTTCACCTCAATTAAAATATCCACAATGTCTTGTGGACCCAAAAGATACTTGTTAAGATGTATTTCTACAGTTCATTTCTTTTAAAAAAAATCTGCAAAACCTATATCAATCTCTTAAAGTGTTCTAATTATCTATCAGTGTGGCCTAATTATGATCCTAACACAGGGGTGTCAAACTCAAGGCCCAGGGGCTGGATCCAGCCCACAGGGTGGTTAGATCTGACCCTCTGGGCCACCGTAGAAACAGCCCATTTTTGCTGGCAAAGCTCTCGGGCCATCACAGGCACACCTCTCATGAGTGACATATAGCTGGCCACCCCCCACCCCCTGCCTCCTGAGACCAAACAAAACGCTGATGCAGCCCACAATGAAATCAAGTTTCATAATCCTGTTCTAATACAAACTTCCTTTAATTTTCCTAACCGCTGACTATATTTTCCTCTTACTCTTAAAACGTTACTAAGAAATCCATTTAAATGTCCATTCCAAGAAAATATTTATCACCACACTTGGAACATTGAAATAGGAAGAGAATAATTGCTTCACTTGCCATTTAGCTAGTTCACTTTGTAATGTTTAAAATTAGACTCATTATCCTTCAAAGCAAATGTGTGTGATGTACGTGAAGGTATTCTGCCATACGAGCCTTTTGCCTTATCTTCAAATAAACACTATACAATCTCAACTACCTGGACTGCATAAACTTGCAGCTAGGCATCCATACTGGATCAGACTCCTGAAAAAGGAACCTGGACACTTTTCAAGAGTGTTACATTTGGGTGGGGGAGGTGTTTGTGGGGTTGTTAGAATTTGTTCTATCAGGATTAAACATGCACAGTTCCAGATCTAGTTTACAGATTTTATGAGAGCAAACTCCCCCACCCTCCAATTTCCTTAACTGAATGTTTCCCAACACACTTTCCTCACACCTTTCTATGTCTTAAATCTTTTGCCAAATGGAATACAAGTCTAGAGGTAGAAAGGCATTCCCAACAAAGTTAGGGCACCATTTAGAAGCAATTATTTTCCATGTCAAGCAACAAAGCTCTTTTTTAAAATAAAAAAACACCTAAATCTCACTAAACATTACTAAAAACATGGCTCTTAACTATTTCCATACATTTATTAAGAATATACTCAACTTTCACCTCGATTTGTTGCCTCTGTACTGCTTCTATTTCAATGCAACTCAAATTTCTTGGGCTTTGCTTAGCCACTGGCTACTTGATTTGTGCTTCTAATGTTGGAGAATTCAACAGCTGATTTGCATTTTGAAAAGACTCATGATGTTTCAGGCTCACAATAGATGTCTAAACCGTTAAATTACTATTTCTTTTATTAGCCTGAAAGACACTGCAGTTTAAGAGCATGGCCTCCACTATTGTTCTTTATACTAAGTTGGGTCTCTAAACAATACTGACAGCTGCTATTAAACTGAGCTGGCGTTTACTTTAGTGCAGCTGCTGCTTGTAAGAACAGACCGACTCCTGATGCTTCCTCCCCTCTAGGGACACAGGCTGACACAGTGAATGTTCAATGAAGAGGAGCAAAGGGCCAGTGAATTGTCAGCCCAATTTTATGCTACTCCAATTTTCCAGAGTGCACCCAATCCCCTTCAAACAAATCAAGCATATGTCAGAGCATGAAACTTATTGTGCAGCACAGAGTAATGATTTGTGTATACAAATGTGCAGTGGAAGAGATGATCTCTTGCTGGACCAATATCTATGTGGAAAGTGAGACTGCAGTTGGACAACAGTTTTTGGATTATAACACAATTGCTGGGCAAGGCACTACTTAGATTGAGGGGAAAGTCTGGGGGAAAAATGCTTAGAAATAGTGAAAAATAAGATATATTATAGTTGATGATAACATATAAATGCCTGTTTGTTACAGGGCTGATATCCCATGCATACGTACCATTGAGAGGGACATGGCTGAAATGCATAAAGTCATGAATAGCTTGCAGAAAGTGGACAGAAAAAGGTGTATTTTCTGTTCACAAAGGAATTATCCAGTGAAAAGAGATTTAGAACAAATGAAAGAAAAGTCCACCTTCGCAAGCTGATAACTGACCCATGGAATTCATTCCACAAGATGTGAGGCGGTGGGATTAGATACATCTACTGAGGAGTAATTTACCAATTAGAGTTGAAGATGGAATGTTACTTTAGATTTAAGGCAGCATCCCTCCAAATAACATTTGCAATGTCCTGTCTGTGATCACCCTACTTTGATTCAGTTCAGCATTTTATCACAATGAAAAAATGCTGGACTAAATTGGTCCAATTTGACAGGGCAAATCTTATTTTCTTGCTAAGAAGTTTGCAATTATTTTTCAGGAGGAGTTCACTGCATATGAAGTGAACCTCAATTTGCAGTCTTTTTTTTTTAACATTGTTTCACTTAAAATGAAACCAGCATATTAAATAAATGGATGGTAGTCTTGTTCCTTTAAAAATACACAAGTTTGTGCTGAAGGCTTCAACTGGTGGTAGTCTGTAAATGATTGCAGTATTGTTTTCTTGGCTTCTGGACTTTCTTAAGGAAAAGGTAGCAGTGTATGAAGATATAAGCCAGATGCTCCACGAAATATTCATTGTCCAATATAAACATTTCCAATTTATTTTAAAAGCTATTTTGAGCTGTGTCAGCTAAACACACTTGCAGACATAGAAAATACCCAGTTGAACTTCTAAACTAAATTGCAAGTAAAGACATCATAGGGACAAAGTCATGGGTCATGAAGACAAATAAAGACTTTGGGGGGGGGGGAAAGGTAGTTGACGGGATGAGGCAAGAAGGAGGAACAAGGACCTAGTTTAAAGGGGGAGTGGTGTTTATGCAAAACTAATCTGTGGCATGTAATAAGACTGTTTGAATAAAGTTGAAAATCTACTGACACTTGCAGGGAGGAATGGCTATTAAAAGGAAATGAAGGTCATTCTCTCAGTTTATTTCACCTAATTGACTGCCAATAGTTTACCACAGATCTACAATTCAGAAATTGATTAAAGCAGAGTTTTCAAGCGGAGGATCATCTTTTAATCCTCCTTAGGTCTTGTGGGGATGGTGGGGGGGGGAGTGCCCCCATCTCCAGTTGGGATGTAATTTTAAGCACAGATGGATTAACCGGTGCTATTGTTTGAACACGTCACTGGACTATTGCACTGTTAATCCATACAGCAGCATGTCTAATTATCATTACAAAGTGTCTGAGGGAACTATAAAGACCAGCAGGGCATCTTCTCACAAGCAATTAACATAAACTAGTAAATGAATAATTTCAATCTCTCATAGTACTTGCATATGAATAAAAATCAGACGAAGGAGGACTTGTTTCAAGTTCTTTTGCCTACTACAGAAGCAAAGGATGGAAATACAAGTGATATGTCTTCAGCATTATAAAATTAATGTATATGACAAGCAAAATGCACGATGCCTATAAATATAAAGCAAGTTATCTACTTGCTTTCATATATTAGCAGGTGATTTTCAAATGAGGTTAAACTTTCTATGTACATGATGGGTATATAAATTCTGACAAACATAAAGATTGTCTGCTATCCTTTCTCATTTTTGCTATAATGTCAGGAGGAAGAGTTTAGATAACTATTTTTACTTTTATTTAAATACAATACAACTTGTATTGTATTTTAGGACGTAACTAAGACATTAGTGTTATTATAGTATATTAATTGGGATGATACAGCACACCATATCTAAGCAAAAGCAGAAATAAACATTTCTTAATCTTTTCACCCAATCACATTTTCCATTTATAAATGTGAACA
>JAPKID020005614.1:0-11035 GCA_026931265.2 Tropidonophis doriae | reverse complement strand
TGAATTGTATAAGTAGAACTGTACACCGATATTACTATGTTAATGTAAACTTTATACCTATGTGAACCTCCGGAGGCGGTCTACACCTCCGTTCTGGATGCCCTCAAAATATTTCAATGTCACACCTTATATACCCTTTCCCTACAAAAACTTGTAAAAACTAATAAAACTTTTTCTTGGGGGAAAAAAAAACCAATATAAAAAGAGGCGCCTTTGAGGGTTACTGCGGTGTCAAATTTGGCTTTTGGTGGAGGTTGAATTTCAATAAAAACAGGTCATTTCTCTTAATAAAAGCATTTACATTTTGGCTGCCACAATAATGCAAGTTGTCAATTCCAATACCCCCCTTGGCTTAGAAAGTATTTCAAAAAATGGTGACTTGTGCAGCAGAGGGGTTGAAAGCAAAGAGGAAAGCTGGACTAGGGATTTGCTCTAGAATATAAACCATGGCAATCATCCAAGCCATTAACACTGCAAACCAAACATTTCTTCCCAGTGCAGCTGAAAATAAAACATTTCATAAACGTCTATGGGCTTTGACACAAAATTATAGACAATGCCACTTTTATTCCCTACAAACGTTATCGGTTGCTGCTGCCAAACATAAATAATGCAAAAAATACATCACTTAAATTTTCATGTTATGTTCAATGAATAATAGGTTTATGCACCCATTGGAAATAATAAACAGGTTGCCAGAAACAGTTGCCAAACTAACTAAATGTTTATCTATATAGATTCTGTCTTGCAGTTGTGGAATAAGCTTCCTATAACCTCAACTAAAATATTCACCTTTTGGCAAAATTATCAGTCTGCATAGTGGGGCCAGGACACGTTCTATTAATGGATCAGATCATTGTTAAACTGTGCAGGACCTTCCACACATGCGCAGAGCATCAAAAACGGGACGTGATGAGATCCGGGCAGGTGGGTGGAACATACCGCCGCCACCACTACCGGTTCACTGAACCGGATAGAACTGACTGAATAGCACCACTCTTTTCCCACCTTCCATTTTATGGTAAATCAGCTTCAGCAGACATTATGTTGTTGATGATGAACTGTAGTGGCTTAGTGATTAGAATGCAGTATTGCAGACTAATTCTGCTGACTGCCAGCAATACAATTCTCAGAGGCTTAAGGTTGACTCAGCCTTCCATCCTTCTGAGGTTGGTAAAATGAGGACTCAGATTGTTGGGGGCAATATGCTGACTCTGTAAACTGCTTAGAGAAAGGTGTAAAAAGACTTCGAAGAGGTATATGAGTCTAAGTGCTATTGTTACCTAGTGCTAAATATGATATAATTATTCACAGATACCTTATTCATTTCTGGATTCTGACCAAGAAAAACCAGTAGCTCATTGAAGGTGAAAAGAATACCTTTCCAAAAGGTAATCTCCTTCAATCATCAAGTGGCGCACTTTCATATGCAGTACCTCCCCACAATAAACCTGTCTGAAAATCAACATGCAGAATTTTAGCTTGAATCCATTATGCTGCTGTCTGTGAGATTAAATTGACAAAGGAGAGACTTTTTTTGTAGAAGAGTTACAGAACATTACATAATACACTACATTGCTTTGATTCTCTTTTATTACATTTTACTATTGTTCTTTAACACAGAGAGTTCATACGGTGGAGACTAAGAACTGTAATGATACTATTACAATACAGAATCCAATGGAGTGGGGCAGCTGATGGATTTATATGAATAAATAATAAAATTTTGTTGACAATAAAGAGAAGCAAAATCAAAATGGAAATGAGGATAGGACCAGGGTTGAGGAAACTGATAGATATACTCCAGAGTAATTAGTAAACAGGTCATGTTGCTGCTCCTACTTCATCTGCATAGACAAAGGGAAGGCAATGGATACATCTTAAAGATTGCTACATTTATTATTGCAAGAACGTCCATGGATCTCAGGAGATTATAAAGTAGATACACAAACTCTTATAATCCACAAAACTTTTGCAATAATAAATGTGTACAGTTTTAAGGTGCCAGAGGTGGATTGAAAGCTGCCTTCTGTAAACTTTTCAGATGCAGAAAAGGAGAACATTGTGAGATTCCTACAAAGTTCTTCTAATACATGGGTGTTGTGGCGTCACGTTGCTGTCACGTGACGTTTCGTGAGGTTTTTCCCATTCACAGAGCTGGGCTGGGCTTGGCCTGTGCATGATGCAACTGGCTCGTTTGACACCCCTGTTATAATAGGAAGAAATAAAGGTTCTCAACTAGTCCTAACCATAACCCACAAATCATTAAAACATAAACAGTGATATTCTTGCGTGTGGCTCATCCCATTCCATTATTACATGCAGAGGTCGATTGCTCCTGGTTCGGCCCAGATTGGCTGAACCAGTAGTGGCAGGCGGCGCATGCACAGAAGTGCATGCGCGCACAGGAGCGCGCCCAAACTGGTAGTAAAAAAATGGGGCGACCCACCACTGATTACTGGTTTAAAAGTTGTTCATTGAGAAATAACTAACATAAGCCTTCTTCTTCTTCCCAGCTTAAGCATGGAGATAAATAGACATTGCCCCTATCCTCTGGAACATTCTCCTAACCCAGAGGTAAGAAGGGCCCCCACTTTCTTGGCCTTTATGAATGCTTAAAGGCTCTGCCAATGTGAATGGGGACCAGAGAAGAGCACACAGCCATGAGGTTGGGTAGTGAGATGAAACCATTATCCTGCCATTTTAATTTTGAATTGTAATTAATTTATTTTAACTGTTTTTATTATAATATTTATATCTGGCTTTCATGTTTTATGGCTATTTGTATATCACCTAGAGTTGGTCTTTGAGAGGGATGGGTGGTTCCTAAATAGGATAAATGAATAAGTATTACTCCAGATAGGATGCAGTAGATAGTAGATAGAATTGACTTACAGAGGAATTTCAATTTTGCAAATGATATCTAAAGAGGAACCATGGGTCAATAGTTTACTGAAACTCTGGAGACACAGAAGAATTGCAAAGACAGGAACAACATAATTTTGTCTTACTGGTTTAGAGAGCTTTCAGGAAGCCACTCAAGAAATTTCCCCTTGTTTTTTCCAAGATGGCATAACACTGCCTTTCCCAGGACCAAATATATCTTGTTTGCTGTTTGTTTGTTTGTTTGTTTGTTTGTTTGTCTGTTTGTTTGTTTCTAAAGTGATCAATTACCACTGTGTGCTGCTCCACTGTGGTGCTCTTTGCAGACTTTTGCAGACTTCTTACATTCTACAGAAAGTCTTGGATTGCCGGAGAAAGAAAGCATTAGCATGGGCCAAAGCACACTCTGAGAATAGCATTTCTGTCCCAGTAGATGAATCAAATGAATCATATGCATGGAAGGGAAAAGAAGATCTTGCATTATAGCAGCTTAAGGATGAAGGAGTTTGGTCAAAGAGAGATCTGAAGAACAAATGTGCAAAGTCAGCATGCAAATGCCGTTAAAGCTGGATGGGATGGCATGAAGCCAACTGGTGGTTGAAGCACTGGAGTAAGGCCCTGAATGTTAACTCAGTACAACAGTGCAATTGGTTGAACAGGCAAGCTCTGAAGAAATCATTTGCATAAAAGGAAGAGAAAGAAACTTCAGAATAAATGAGATCTATCAAAGCGGAGGGGAATAAAAAAAAACCCCAAGGAGAACAGAATGAAGACAGCAAATCAAACTGAATCAAGACACATTTTGCAAAGATCTCACTGTTTTAAAGAGATGGGGTATAAAGCTGTACTGGACATAATAATGTATTTATCTTTTTGAAAAGTAGCAAATGGCAAAGAAAAACTATTAGTTTAAACATTGCATAATGTTTAGAATATATTTAGAAATAATGACTGTTATCTCAGTAGGAATGCAATACATCTCCCTGTAGAAGGGAACACTCAGTCTGTCAACTAGATGCTGTTACTCTGTCTTTAAACCAGACTTGGGAGAGACAAACTTTCAAAGACAGAAATCTTTGCAATGGAGGATTGTTTTCTGTACAGTAAAATAACTTAGCTATAGTTTGTAACTGAAACGTATTTATATCGGTAGTCCATACTCAGGTTACAGTCTATTATTAGATTTCGAAAGATAAATGTTTTGTCCATCTGTCATATTATAAAATCAGCACCACGGTAAATAAGTAATTAAACCTGAGTTAGAAATAACAATAACAAGGGGGATTGTTTGAAAAGCAAGCCCCCAAAAGTCCACTAAAATATTTTTTTTTTTGGAGTTGGAAGAAAAAGTTTCAAAGGTGCTTCCTTACAACGTGGCTTACATTATTTTGGTGCCACCTTCAACAAGATAATTTTGCCCATCTTTTCTGATAGATATTTCAGAGGTCAATACAAATGCAATCATCCCTCAGTTCCTGGCTTTTAGGTGAGATCACAGCTCCCATAATTCCCAACCAGCAGACTTGTATTTGGAGAACAACAGGATGGGAAAGATGACAGTACATAATTATTGCAGGCATCAGGGAGGCTATATTAGTACTGTTTCTCTCTCACTATTCTTCCAAGAATCCCCAATTGATCTTTAGACAGTTCTAAAGAATGCCTTTAAGTTGTTTAGTTAATTGCGTTACTTTTAAGTTTTAAGGATTGATTCAAAAGTTTAAAGGGCTCCCCTAGAAATATAAAGTAAATGGTCCCATTCTAGATCTCCAATGTAGTTTTGAAGAAGGATGTCACCAAGTAGTGATGTTCGTACATCCTGTTCGAAGAGGACCTTGACATCTAATTGAGGGGATGTCAAGAGTTCCACATGAATTGGATTAAAGTGAGGGACAGGTGGGCAGAGTCAGCCTCACGCTCTCTTCCCAGATTCCATCTTGCTCTATTAGCAGGACAAGAGACAGTTAGAGATGGGCTGGGTGCAGTGGTTGACCAGGGCATCTTTCATGTGCTCTTAGCATACCACGTCACTTGCAGAGACCATTTCATGACTGTTGTCCTATTCTAGTAGGTTTCATCTGCTCAATCTGCTGGAATCTGTCTTCACATGCTCAGGATAGACAAGTCCCTATTTCACTGAAGGTCAATGATCCAACAGCTACTCCCAGCTACTGGTTTGGCCAGCCTATCAAAGCTGTTGCCCGGGGTATAGCCGTTGGGCATGCTAGAACTACTAGGAGCCACAGGTGACAGCTAAATGACAGGTGGGGACCAAAGGTGGATGAGCTTCCCTAAAAGGACTCAACATGCCCCTATACCAGAGGTACTACCCCTTCCTGATACCCCATACACCCAACAAGTAGTATGAAAATTGTGGTAGCAGCTTCTGAAAATAAAAAATGTAAAAGATCATGAGCTTTGACAAAGTCTACAGCCTTAAGGGAAGAAACTGAACTGGAAAGGGTCAAAGGCAACTAGTCTTTCAGCAATCAAATGTTCATTAATCAGAATTTCTTACCATGCATATAAACCAGCCATTTCTTAATTAAGCAAAGCTAAAAAGAGAGATAAAACAAATCATTGGATTGTTTCTTAATGCAAAGAAACAAAGTGCTAAGCACAAAGAAAATAAAAGCAATCAACTCTTTTTTAAAAAACCAAATGTATGGACTCTTTATGGAATACTTTCTTATTCTTTTAAATAACCTGTTATAATATAGTCTTGCTTTAGGCATGAAACCTGCCTAATAAGTTTAGGCCAGTCAGTCTTTAGCAGTCCATGATGTCAGGCTTGGGTGACAAGCTAGTAGGTCAATTCCTTTTGCAACTAATAATTCAATACTCAGTTGATCTGAAAAAGTGAAGTTGCAGGAGAACACTAGGAAGAGAGAAAAATCTGTTATGAAACTATTTATAGATCATTCTGAAGAGCAGCTTGTTTACAATCAATGAACTTTGAGGCAATGTTTGATATTCTAATCAAGTCAAGCAGTCACGTCCTAGCAGAAAAATACCGAGTTCTTGAGATCATCTACTTCCCACACAGTTTGATCTGCAACAATTCTTGTCTAACAAGCCAAGGATGGCATGGCTGTCTTTCCAGGGTCCTCTGATACAGGCTGGACACCAGCATAAGTAGTCTTTAGCCTTCAGATTTCATACTGCAACCAATATTCAGAAAAGGCTTCTGACTAAATAAAGTCAAAACACTCAAGTCACACACTGAATCCAGATCTATTCTGGGTTATCTTTTAAATCAGGAATATGCAAAATTTGCACCACATATTTCAATTTCCCTTTATTTGGAGATGGGGAACTAGTAAAGATCTAAAATAAGCCTGAAGCTCTCCATTCCTAAAAATATATCTTTATGTGTATCAGAATAGATAGCAATAGCACTTAGACTTATATACTGCTTCACAGTGCTTTACAGCCCTCTCTAAGTGGTTTACAGAGTCAGCCTATTGCCCCCAACAATCTGGGTCCACATTTTACCCACCTCGGAAGGATGGAATGCTGAGTCAACCTTGAACCTGGTAAGATTCAATCTACCAAACTGCTGGCAGCCGGTGATCAGCAGAAGTAGTCTGCAGTACTGCACTCTAATCACTGCGCCACCTTGGAAAAATCATAGCCTTACCCAGCTACATGACCTCACTCACTGTAGCATTCTTTCATTTAAGGCCATTCACCAGCTCCCAGCCATGAACAGGTTACTTTTATTCTAAAGACATTGTCCATCTAAATTGTCATTGACAATTGTATGCTAAGTTGTTCTTGTTGCCTTTAAAGTCAAGAAACAAATTGGAGTTCTTGGGAAATGCAATTAAATTTATCAATTTTTTAAAATAGAGGGATCCATCTCCTATAAACTGTGCTTCAGAGCCATATTTTATTCTCTCCTTGTTGGTTTGCCATATTTATATGAAAGCAAACTGTACAAGAAGCGACACAACAAATGATCAAAGTTCTGTTTATGATGCACATTAGAAAAGATGGATCTTCATTCATTTCACCATTTCCTATGGACAACCTTGTCTCATCTATGCTTATTCAGTAAGTATTTTTAGTCTCATTACAGAGAAGATGATTGTGTCTGTCACATAGACTTAAGATGAGGAATCTTTCAGAAAAACATAATTATAGTTCTTTATTAGGTTTGTATCTTCTGAAAGTTCAAAACAAGTGCCCACATACTGTACATACTCTTTCAGTTTTCTCTACAGTAATAACTTTTAAGACAGCTTTCTTAAAAGCTTCTCCTTAATTAAATTAAGCCAAAAAATTGAGGCCTTTGAACTATGGTGCTGGAGAAAACTTATGTGAGTCCCTTGGACTTCAAGGTGATCAAACCAGTCAGTCCTAGAGGAGCTCAACCCTGGCTGCTGTTTAGAAGGCTAGATCCTGAAGATGAAACTCAAATACTTTGGCCACCTAATGAGAAGGAAGGACTCACTGGAGAAGAATCCTAATGCTGGGAAAGATTGAGAGCAAAAGAAGAAGGGGATGACAGAGAATGAGGTGGCTGGATGGAGTCACTGAAGCAGTTGGCCTGACTTTAATGGACTCCAGAAGATGGTAGAGGACAGGAAGCCTTGGAGGAATGTTGTCCATGGGGTGATGATGAGTCAGACATGACTTTGCAACTATCAACAACAACAAAAGGAATAGTTTAGTTCTAGTTTTCCAGAGACAAATAAAAATAAGTACAAAAGAATTCAAATAACCCACTTATTACTGGCACAGTTATTTCACCTGGCCAAGAAAAGAAAAGAAAAAACAAAAGAAACTCCCACAATATAAAATTAGATCAGACTTCATCCCAGTTGACGTCAATGTTTTCTATTTTGAATGTCCATTAAATGCAACACAGAGAGAGACACTTACCCACAAACCAAGTGAAAGGTGATAATCAGCAACCCTACTCCTTCCTCATCTCAGAGATTCCCTGGAATATAAACAGAAACATATTATTGGCTTCCATAGTTACATTTGGTGCACAAGCCTTAAATCCACTCTATTATAGAGCAAGGAACAAAACAAATTCTACTTTTACTTGCTTGTAAGATAGCATAGCTCCCCACAATCCAGAGGTGGTATTCAGCCAGTTCTGAAAGGTTCTGGAGAAACGGTAGCAGAAATTTTGAGTAGTTCAGAGAACTGGCAAATAGGCTGGCTCCGCCCCTGCTGCTTCCCAGCCTCCCAGCTGATCTTCTTTTATTGTCCTGAACAGGAGAACGGAGCTGGAAAGCAGGTTAGTGGGGTGGGGAGGGAATGAGGATTGTGCAGTAACCTTCCCATACCACGGCTACAAAGCCACGGCCACACAGCCACATCACGCCCACCAAGCCACACCCACAGAACCGGTAGTAAAAACAGTTGAATTCCACCACTGCCACAATCTAGTATAGTTGGGATGAGTCGGGGAAACTTTGACTTCTAGTATTCTGAACCAAAAAGGCTAATCTCTGTTCAAGAAAAGAGAAATGACTTGTTGAAGAAGCAATGCAGATTCCTTGCGAATTGTCTGCAAAAATACACAAAATGATTCAGCTGCATGATAATGGATTCACACACTACATAGTTGAGGAACAATTTGGATACATTTGTATCGATCATACATACAGGTTTTCTCAGTAAGCTATTTAAGAGACAATGGCCCTTATGCCTTGAGTGGATTTTCCTCTTACTAGTTCTTGCCTGTTATCTATGATGTGGGCCTCAGGCCCCAATTCTTCCTACAAAGCACATTTGCTTCCTTCCAATCTCAGTGGGGTCAGTGGGTCAGTGATGTCATAAACAGAAATAAGTGGATGAAGCTTACATAATGAGAGTACTGTCATATTTATTGCTGTCATACTTTCTGAGTTCTCATATGTGTAAGCTGATACCAAAGCAATATGGGAACTGCTGGTATCACTCCCTAGAGAAAATTATTCTATTTAACCAGTTCTTACCAGGAAGTAATAAATTGCAATTCTGTGAATGTAAAATGGAATGTCCTTGTTTCCTTTTGTTCATTGAAACAGGGAAGCAGGAGGGTGGAGAAGGTTCTTGCATGAACTGTAAGCATTTCTCTAGGATTAGCATGGGAAACTGTCAGACATTTTGTTTTGAATTTATTCTGCAAGCACGGAAGCTAGTAGCTTCTATTTTTAAACGTAAGTTCCTATGCATAGTCCATGGAGTGTTCGCCCCTAACACAGGTATAATCAGAAAATCTATTGTTTTATATTTTTAAAACTCTGCTGAAGCTAATAAATGATTTTTCGTTAAGTAGTGTGCCTTTTCATAATGTAGAAGAATCTAAAGAAATGCTTGCAAAGCAAAAATATAAAAAATGATTTGTGAAATGAAGAGAACAATGGAAAGGTTAACAAATGGAGAGCCCTACAAGTTTCTTGCAGATGTTTCCCACACTAGGTAACATCATCAGTCACCAACAGGATTAGCATTGATGATGTTAGTTAGTTGGGTAATGAAACGTCTGCAAGAAAACAACCAAGAAAAAACCCCCAGAAAACACCAAGGATCCTGTAGAATTGATACTTTTTCAAGTTGATGTTTCTCGGGAGATCTCTTTCTTGCTACCTGGTTTGCTCCATATAGTATGTACAATGCCAATTCCTGCTATAACTGATGCAGTTCCTGTACTTAATCTTCGGGTAGCTTTTTATTATTTATCCAAGGTCACAGATTCCAGAATTCCCAACCAACATGGAATTTGTTATTATCAACTTTGCTAACGGTCTCTAAAAGGTCGGTGGAGAAGGATGAGGGTTTAACCTACAGTTTTTTAATCTTTGTTTATTATCACTAAACTGCGAAGAAGCATATATTAAATTAGAGCCAAGTTGGTGCAGTGATTAGAGTGCAGTACTGCAGACTACTTCAGCTGACTGCTAGCTGCAGTTCGGCAGATCAAATCTCACCAGCTCAAGGTTGACTCGGCCTTCCATCCTTCCAAGTTGGGTAAATTGAGGATCCATATTGTTGGGGGAAATAGGCTGACTCTATAAACCACTTAAGGCTCTAAAGCTCTATGAAGTGGTATATAAGTCTACGTGCTATTGCTATTGCTAAATGCAGTTGCCAGGACAGTAGTGGAAAAGGACTACAGCGTGACATTCTTTCCGTGCTTGTGAGCTTCCTGATTGCTTTATATTCTTACGTATTGTGGTTCAAAAAGTCCTTCAACGCGATACACGTGAGGAGGTTAGCCTGCAGTGAGAAGGGATGACTCAATATTTTAAGTAGTGTTGCTACTTGGTCTTAAAAAAAAAAAAGAAGAAGCCAGAGGTTGAATGTGGGATCTTCTTCCGTTAAAACATTAGACATACCTGATGCCTGCTTCACGGCCATAAAAAAAATAATAATGTTTTTTGCTTCCTGTTTGGTGATGGGTCCAGAACTGGTCTAGGAGCATGTCAGCCCAAATAGCTGGCACTAAAGGCTCCTCGTCTCAGCTTTCAAAACTATTCTGCAACAACAGGCTCAATGTTGACATATTAATGACTTTCCAAAAGAGGAGGACTAGAAAATCAGGGAATGCACTGGCGTATGTCATAAAGCAATTATGTGGTTGCATCATCCCCACTGAAGAAGAGAAACTATGGAAATGAACAGAAGAGAAGTTGGAAACCTTTGTGCAGGTCAAAAGAGGCTGATCCCTCTTGAGATTTGGCAATCAATATTTAAAGTCTGAATGCCTATTTCACCTCAGTCATGGTCACTGGTCTCCCATGGCCTTTGTTTCCTATCTTGCTTATGCAAATTATATTCATCAAATGAATGTACTGGATGGAAACATCAAGTAGATGCTAAACTTAGTTTAACTGATGTCTCATGGCGCAAGAGCAACACAACTTTATAAATGGGTCTAATTTCCCTTGATCTAATGCCATGAAAGCAAGACAAATAGCACTTGTGCTTGGAGCCAAATAAATGTTGGACAAAAATTATTTTTTACTTTGTTGTTATTTTAAAATATAGCTCAACTATACTTCCTCCCCCCACCCCCATTCTCTCTCTCCCTCCGCTCCATCTCGAGCTGCACTGGCTACCTGTGGCCTTCTGGGTGCACTATAAGGTTATATTAACCATCTTTAAGACGCTCCATGGCACAGGGCCTGGTTACCTCCGTGACCGGTTG
>JAPKID020005613.1:0-11036 GCA_026931265.2 Tropidonophis doriae | reverse complement strand
GAGGCTTTGGACAGCTGCATGACACAGCTGTCCAAAGCCTCTTCAATCCACATCAGCTCCTGACTCCACCAGTGGGGGAATTCAGTAGGCCCTGATCCATCCTTGCTTACAAGAAACAAAGTGAAATATAATCAGTTGAGAATCTGGGTCAAGAAATATGTTGGTCACGTCAGTGGAAGTCTTGGAGCTAGGACGAAGGTCCTCTATGGTCTCTTAGAACTACAAAGGCTCCGGTGATGAGGACACTGCTCCTAGGAGTGTCCCCCCCCCCCATTTACCTGAACTCCATAGTCAAGCCCCATGGCCCTCTTCCTCGTGTGAGGCTTCGGGAGTTGCCCATGGCAGGTTTCAGCCCTAGGCAGCTCCTGTCTCCACCAGAAGGATTCCTCCTTTTTGGTGGATTTGTGAATGAATCCACTCTCTACCAGGCGCTGTGGCCAATCACACCTCAGAAACCACCCACCTTCCATAAAATCTCAAGTGTGAACATTTCAGCTTGTTCCGTTCACACTTTAACAAATTTCTCCAAGTCGACAAAGTGTTAAAGTCTAAGTATACCAAGAAATGTAAAGTGTAAAGTGGCCCTCAGCCCAGAAGAGAAGCCCGGGATGTGCAGGAGGTGCACTGATTAATTGGGTGCTTGAAATAGCTGGTCCCCAGGGGTCCTTTTCTGATAGCAAAGTAGGGCAGCCTCCCTTGGCAATTCTCCCGTGGGGCCGACAGAGGAAGAAGGCTTACAACTGTACAGAGGAGCACCCATTCATTTCCTCTTTTCCTCATCCAAAAGATCTTTAAAATAGGGTCTTTATCTATGCTGAACATAATGATAGGCAGGCAATTGGTTGCACAGCTCCAGGCGCAGAGAGAGGGCAGTTTCCTTCCCAGAAGCTTCTCTTCCTCCATCACATCCTGCAAAGCAGAGTTTGAGGAGAGTAGGAAAGGCTTGAGGTCTCTTCTCTATGAAAGTGGCTCAAGGGTTTAAGGAACTTGGGAATAGAAAAACTATGGTCAAGGTTGTGGGGTTTCAACCTCTAGCAGAGCATCTGCCCAATGCTATCAGTGCAGAAAGAGGAGCTAAGGCAAGAACTCCTGATTGAGTGGATGGTCATCAGAAGCAGCCCAGGTAAAAGGAAAAAGTTGGTGTCCACTCAGGCTGCAGAGAATTTAATTCAAGGGCTTCTCTGATCAAGAATGTGGTCATCGGCTCATTCGTCTATGTTGATGAGACAGGAGGAAGAAGATCAGGCTATTAGCCTGGTCGCTTCAATGCATCCTCTGGCCCAGGAGGAGCTGGGGCTGCCCTGCTTCCTTCCCCACATCAGCCAGTCGCTCACAGGAGCATGCAGCTTCCTTGTGGGGAGTCTAGATTTGAAGGGTGACTCTTCACCCCCTGGGAAGAGTGGAAACTGGGGGCACCCCTGAGGTCTCCACCACAGGAAGATATATGTGGGGAGGGTCCCTGGGGCCATGTAACATAACCCCCCCTCCAGTTCTGCTCAGTGCAAGAATTCCTAAGGTTCATAGATGGTGCCAGCCCCAGTAAGAAGACCACCCTGTGAAGTCAGTTGCTCAGAGTCTCTACAATGACTTGTCTACAGTAATGGAATCAGGAAAACAAGCTTGTGTTTGTGTTTTATCTCCTCTTCCTCTTGTAGTTCAGTGAATGAGGGAGGCATCTGTCTGAACTACTTCCAAACATTATCTTCTGGAGGTTCTGGACTTTCAAAATGTTTTAGCATCTGTTGCCTTGGCAACATAGTCCTTGTATTTCCAACAAGGTCATCTTCCTGACTCTACAGATGGAAGCCCACCTTTCTCTTCCTAGGGACTCTCTCACACGGGTCTCCTGGAGAGCCCAAGGAGCTGCCTGACAGCAGGAGACGGTGGCATCGGCAACCTCAGCAAACTGGCATCAGCGCCTGGCTGGTTTATTAGATGGAACGTCTCCTTTCTTAGACGACATGAATCAAGGGCAGCTCTACGAATATTTCTCCAGCTTCTTCCCTGACTGTGGTTAGCCATGCCATCCATGTCCCTCCCTGCTCTTCACAGGGGAAGGCAATATGGAGGAAGGGGCCTGGAGACTGACAGGTCCTCCTGCAGCTGCAGCAGCTTCCTTTGAGGCCCCTTCCACCAGGCCTCGCCTTTGTGCATCAAGCCTAAGGATGCCCTGAAGGGAAGGAGACCTGCCTTCCTCCTTCTTGGCAGCACCCTGTGGCGTTTTGCCTGCTCCCCCTTGAGAAAGGGGGCTTTGATGTTAAACACATCCCCTTCTGCCTGGTGGCTGCAGTGTCTCCACACTCACTAACTCTCACACAGCTACCTGTTGTATGAATGCCGACTAGTGCAGAATTGTCACAGAAGGACCCATGTGTTTGGGGCAGGCAACAGAGCCAAGGATGGGGCTTGTGATGGTAGTCTACAATCCTGAATAGCTGAACAAACCTGCAGCTCAAATCTGACAGACATGTTGGTCCTTAGGTGTAGATGGTCTTTTGGCCCCTTCTCGGCCCCCATCTCTCAGCGTCCTTCCTCCAGTCAGTTCTGCCCTTCTGTCCCCCAAAAGGAAGGGAGCCCCCCCAGGCCAATTCCAGGTGGACAAGGCATGACCCTGGGGGCAAGGCAGGCAATCCCCATGATTGGGGGGGGGTGTCTTTTGGCCAGCTACATGCTGAGCTCTCCTCCGTCTGCTAAAAACGCCCCCCGCCCCCCACTCTCTACCTCTGCATGGTGACAGGTATTATGGACCAAAATAACAAAGGGATTTTTTGTTCCTATTCAGGGCAATAATGAGTGAGCCAGGTAATAGCCAGCTCTGGGAAAGCAGAGAAAGCTGGACTTTGCTAGACCTGGAGGTTAATAGATGGAGAATTGTGCTCTTGGAAAACCAGTTTGCCCTCTGAGCATTATCTGAACAATTGCAAAGCCTCTCATCTCAGCTAAGCCGGCGGTGGGCAAAGCCGGGGAGGGAAGTGCGCGGAGAGATGCGTTTTCTGACAGGGAGAAGGTCAGGCAGACCGAGCGAGCACTGGGACAGGAGCAGCCCCCGTCTTGACATTCTATTGTCTGGCATGGATTCCCAATCTTGGTCTGGAGCCCCTCGAAATAAACACTGCTCACTTTCAGGGGGGGGTAAAATCGTATCCCCAGCTTAACTCTTCCCTCCCCACCCAAATCCCCTCCCGGGTGCCAACAGCCCTCCTTCAAAAATTCTGTTCGGCGTCACCACTGTTTCTTCCCCTAGAACAGTAAAGAGTTGGAATAAATGGGCAATTTTCTCAAGGATCCGTGCTAGGATTGGGGCTTTTTAACTTGATCTTGACTTAAGAGTAAGCACTGAGCTGATTAAGTCTGTGGATGATACCAAATGATATTCAGGATGTAAAATGCAGCCGTGGCTGTGAAGAGCTTCCGAAGGAGCTCTCGGGATGATTGCCTAATCAAATGACAAATGTGCTTCCATTTGAAAGTCTAAAATGCTACCCATTGGGGCCGCTCCCTAACTTCACGTAATGCTCCGGTTGTTTGGGAACTACCCAGGGGAAAAGGTCCTGGGGCCAGAGGGGGCAGGGCAGTGAAGACAGAGTCCCTGGGTGGCCGCTTGAAGAGACAAGAAAAGGCCTCCATCAAAGATCAATAGGAAGGGATGAAAACTAGAAATGTTGCCAACGTGGCCGTGTCTTTCTCCAAATCTGCCTCTGGAGGTCCTTCTAGTCACCGTTTCTGGAGCAGGACATAGTGGGGCTATGCTTCTCTTTTTGTGGCCCAAGAACTGGTGTTTCTGCTCTCCAGGGAGATGGCTTGTTATAGCTGAAACCAGTAATGTTGAGACACAATCAGAACCAGCACCTTTAGAGTTGGTTGACACAGCATGCTACATTAGAGGGTAGTTGGTCTCTTTTGCCTTCCCTATATATTATGATGTGTAAATCATGCTTTATAGCTTGAAATGAGTGAGAGCCCACATGTAAATTGCACATGAAGTGCAGGTTGGGGTGTGGCGTGAACTCAGTTCCAATTCTAAGTCCGTGAATTATAGCCCATGTCCACAGCTGCAGCTCCTCAACATTCATGGGTGCCATCATTGGGTTCATCTCTACTTGTAATGGATGAGGAGCTTTAGATAACACTTGACCGAGTCTGTCCTGAGGACAAGTGTTGAAAGCAACCTGGGGCCCCTTCCTTGCTTCTACGGCCTTCAGAGAGGAGACACATCTTCCGTTCCTTCCTTGGGTCTCCCATAACTTTGTTACGTAGCAACTCAACGGTGAGTCACTCTAGCAGGGAGATGGGCGTGTTTTAAATGTGACATATAAATAAATAGAAACAAACCAGCACCTCCTCTTCGAAAGGCTGAAAATATACATGCCAAACATCTGCCTATTGTGATGCAGTTTAAAGTGATTTTAGCTACATCATGGCAAAATGAAGTCCTCAGCTCCATGTCTACATATCCTGGTGCATCCTAGGTCCTCTCCAGTCTGCCTCTTTAACCAGACTCAAGCTAATGGTTTCCTAGACAGACTCTTCCCTTGTGGCCCCACCTCCTGCCTCTCCTTCCACTAAACCCATGGACAGGTCCCAGGGCTGGCATTCACGGAGCGAGATGTGACTGCAGAAGAACAGGAAGAGAAACTCGAGGGAAAGCCCCTGCCTGACTCTGTGCCTGACCCACTCGTCTGACGTAGACGCATCCCATTGATTAGCAAAAAGGGCCAGCCGGCCTCCAATGGGATAGTCAGTCATCTCAATATTAGTTGTGGCGATAAGAGCGGCCTCCGCCTCTGCGGAATGGCCGCTTGGCCTGCCTGCCCCGTTGGCCTCTGTCAGGGGTTGTACCCACCCTGCTGTCTAAACCCCCATCTCTTTTCTCTCTCTTCCTCCTTCCCTCTCTCCCTCTCCCATCACCAAACGATCCTCTTTTGGGGAACTCTGGGTGGCTTTGTTCTTGACCACACAAAGCCCACTGGTGGGTGTCAGGCCAGGGAGAGGCAAGGGGTGCTGCTGGAGATGGAGCCGGGAGCCTTTGGTGAGGGAGGCCTCGGCCTTCCCCTGCATTTCTTTAAAGATAAACAAACCACTGTCTGTTGTTTCTCTCCTGCTCCGAGTGCCATTGAGTTGCAATGGGCTCGTGTGCCTTTTTGTGCGTGGAGCCTTTTAAAGGCCTGGCGAAGCAATTCCAACATTTTTCTATAGGTGCCGGCAGATAATTGGATGCTTTCAAAGACCACTGCCAGGCAGGGAAAGTTCAATTGGGCGCCAGAGTGTTCCTTGCATTGACCGAGCCTCTTCGTGACTCGGCTGTGCCCCCCTCCCCTTCCTTCTTTGCGCCTTTCCTCCTGAGTTGAATGGCGCTCTCTCTGGTTTTTGTACTTTGTCTTTGGAAAAGCACTTAGATGGCAAAGGAGAAATGATCTCAAAATCGACCAGGACTCTTGCTGGGCCATAAATAAATAAATAAGCAAACAAAAAGTGGTGCTTTATTTTGCTAGATGTGGCTTTTTCCCATCCTCTTTTCCATTTCTTTCTCTCTCTCTCTTTTTTTTTTAAAAAAACCTTACTTCTTCAAAAAAAGCAAAAAGAAAAATTGAAAGGGAAACTATCTTTGGGCAACTGACAGGCAGGGGGCTTTGACCTCCGTAGAACGGTTAAGAGAGCGAAGCCAACGGAAGGAAGGAGATCCATCCCCAAGCCCTTGAGAAGAGTTCCTTCAGGGTCTTCTCAGGGCTTCCCCAGCCCACCTGAGGGCCTGTAGAGGGAGACACATTTTCCAGGAGAAGCAGAAGGGCAACCGAATTGCCTTATTTGTCCTTCCTGCGCTTCCTTCTGTCCTGGTCCGGCTCCCCTCTGAGAGCCGCCTGCAGCCAGCCTCCCTCTCCTCCTGATGGGATTCCTTCGGTGGCAGCTTATGAAACCTCTGAAAGTTTTACATGGCGAGCAAAGCTTTAAAAATAATTTGTATTGTATTTAAATATTCCTTAAGTCATTGCAGTATATTTAAGCCTTAATTCATCTCCTTTTTGTCCCTTCTCAATACATTAATATGACTATTTGACAGAAAGATGAAGCGTGTTATTAAAGAATGTCTTTGGCAAATTTAATTCTTGAAATCTTGCTCTCCCATCCTTTTCTCCTGTCTCTTTTGAAAGGCTGTGCCAGGATCTCTCTCTTCATTTTCTGGGTTTATTCTTGAGCTTCTAGATGAAACCACAACTTGTCTCCTAAATCTTCTTTGCTCCTCAAGTGAGATTTAATCATTTTTGCCCGTTAGTTCACACAGGCAGAGACAGAGGATCGGTTAGGACAGAAAAACGTTCCTGGTTGCAAACATTTTGCTCTCCTTTTGGCAAAGTCCCTTCAGGGGCCAAACTGAAGATGGAGAAAATATGTATCAGACTTTTCAGAGACCTTAATCCTACGTTTGAGGATGCATGTCTGCAGTAGTGCTCTCTTGCTTGCTCACTCTTTCTTTCACACACACAGCACACAAAGGCACACACAAACACTTGGCCTCCACCTGCTTCTTTCTTTTCATTAGTCTCCCTAAGAACAACATAAGAAATGTTGAAGACCAGAGAGAGGAGTTGGGACGAGAGAGGAGACTCCCCTCCTGATCTGACCACCTCCTCCTCCTCCCTCAACTTATCACTGGCAAACTTGCCAGCTGTCTTCCATTCCTTCATCCGCCCCCAATTTTAAAAACTTTACTGGCAAACGTTTTCCAACGGGCTCCCTGGAGACCATCTCCTCTACAGCTGGAGGGTTATGTTTCAAGCAGAGAGGCTGGGATTATGAGGCCCAGGGGTGTCTGCGGTTTGTGTTTGAGAAATTAAGATGTCTGCCACCCCAGTTCTGCCTGTTTTCATATGTGTCCTATCTGTCCTTCAAGTCTTCCAGCAGAGTCTCTCCTCCTTGCTGGGGATCATCTTCTTTTTCTCCGTCCTTCTACCAGTCCCAGCATTGGATTTGATTTTTTATTTTATTAGACTTATAAACCACAACCTATCTCCCTGAAGGGACTCAGGACGGTGCACAGGAAGATTAAAACAATTATAAACATAAATAAATATACACACCATACAAAATTCACCACAATAAAAGCTGATTAAACTTGGGAAGCCCTGTGCTAAAAATTTAATAAAATCCCCCTAATTAAAACCTCACCCAATTTGGAACACAGTCTATATAAAATGGGCCGGAGGACTAGGCCAGGCCGGCTTGGTGGAATAGGTGCATCTTCAGCCACTGGCGGAAGAGGCGGAGGTCCGAGGTAGTCCAGAGTTCGGGGGGAAGGTTGTTCCAGAGGGAGAGATTAGAGCATCACAGTCTCCTCAAGAGGAGTCGAGAAGTTGGTCACACTCTGCAGAACAGGCCCAAAGTCTGATACCGCCTGCTTCTTTGTGCCTTGAGAAGTCAGGACTGATACATTCTAGGATCTATTTGTTTGACTACCTGCAGCATTTTAGGAGGCTTCACCAAAGTTCAAACGTGTCACTCCTGTATGTAATGTTTATCACAGCAAGGAGAGCCAAATGGAAGTGTTAATATTCTTTCTATCTTTCAAATAGAAAGTCACACTTTCCCTTCCATAGAGGGTCAGAGAGAAAAACCACCGCCTGGATGATTCCAATCTTTGTAAGTATAAACACATCACGGTATCTGAATATCTTTTCCAAGGTCTTCATTACTACTCTATCAACTCTCCTCTGCAGCGTTTTTCTTAACTGCTGGTTCCTATCGTGTTGATAGTCAAATGTAAAAAGCAAAAGGAAATATTGTCTAGGGTTTCTTGGATGTTGATACCGCTACAGTACAGAATGTCAGTGTTCTCCTTCCATCTTAGATGTTCTTTGAATCAGTTACTCTCTGTCCCTTTGGGATCCATCCACCTCTTCTAATAATTTTTTGAAATTCTTTGTTAAATTCCTTTCTGAGTCGTTTGTCTCTCTTGGCTTTGACTCCTCTTCTCTTCTCTTCTCCTCTCCTCTGCAATTTCCAGTTTATTCTAACCTCCGATTTGCTTTCTTCTGTCTCTTAATCTTCAGCAGACTCTTTTCACATTAATCAACAGCTTCTTTGATTTCATTCCACAGTTCCACTGGGTCCCTATGAGGTTCAAGACTTCAAAGAATTCCTGATATTCCTGAAAATGGTGGCAGCAACCTCAAAATCACATTGGGGGAAATGGTTGGCTTTCTTGTAGGAAGCAATGGCCCTGGCAATCACCCCCCCCCCCTTCCTCCCTCTTGGCTCCAGCTCGGTGCAGAAGTTTCCTTGCCGCAGCCCCAGGGGGTTCCCCCCATTGGGCAGCTCCAGTCCCTCTTAATGCTTTGGGGGAGCAGTGCTGGTTCCCCAGTGTGAACGCAAGAGACTAACTGAGCTGCACTCAGGTTTCATGTGATGGGCTCACAGTTACATCTGGCAGGGTGTGGGGGCTGGCCAGGAGAGAGGAAAGCAAGTCAACCTGGCGGTGGGGGGTGGTGGTTCAGACCCATTGAACACTCAGGGCCTCTTCAGACCCCTCCCCAATTGTGGATAAAATGTAGAAGCTGAAAAGGGAGCCAGAAAGCCTCAGCCACGCTGGCCTGCATAGGCGTGTCTGCTTGTCTGGTTGGTGGAGTTAGTGTCACTGTTCTCACTCTTTCAACCACGCACAAAACCCACTCACACCACAGCAATATTTCAAGCTGGGAAAATGTGCCTGCACTGATTCTTCGCTGGCAAATAGACAAAAATCAGATTTGCCAAACAAAATTCTCCATTGTTCCCGCTCTGCCTCGGGGCGAAGAGACGTCTGAAAAGAGAGGGGCCGCTGCCTCCTCATCCTTGCCCCTTCCCAGAGAAGGGGGTCCCCTCTGTTCCTTTGTTTACTGTTGGTTATTCAGAAACGGGAGAAGTTAATGCAGCCACGCGTTCCATTGTGCCTGGAGTTCAAAGAGCAGAATGTTTCCAGGTGAGAAAGGATTCTTTGCAGAGATAATAACCAGAGGCGCAGGACTTTTTCAATACACTTGGTTTCAAAATTGCAGAAAAGTGGCTGTTTGCCTTCTCTTCCTTTCTCTAGGCTGTTTTTGACAAAGGCCTTGGGGTCGGCCCACCCTTTCTCTTCAGGAGTTAGCCAGAGCAACGGATTCTCCAGGCTGTCAGAGAGAATCAGTGGGCATCTTCATCATTAAAACTAGCACTGCCAA
Source organism: Tropidonophis doriae (assembly GCA_026931265.2). Lineage (NCBI taxonomy): Eukaryota > Metazoa > Chordata > Lepidosauria > Squamata > Natricidae > Tropidonophis > Tropidonophis doriae. The sequence continues at coordinate 1,845 of JAPKID020005613.1, read as the reverse complement.
CCTGATGAACAGCCTGCGGAGGCCTGCCGTGAGTGTCGGGGCTTGGCATTTTGCAGAGAGGAGAAGAACATTGACTAGGGTTGAACTGGAGCTGACCTGAAGGGCCACAGTCATTCACCACCCTAAGATGCCAGCTACAAGTCATCTGGCAGAAGCTCTCAGAGGGAGGGAGCCCTGTCCATCCAGGGGAACCAAAAATCGGAGGACTCTGGCAGGACCTTTTCCAACAAACCAATAAATTTTGGTGAGCTAAAACTCTGCCCGTCGCTCCAGGCACCTGGTGAAAGCTGTTGCCTTTGAATAAAATGGGTTCATTGGAGTCCTCCCGATTTTGGCTGAAAGTCAATCCCCAGGATCTCTCCAGAGCACATTCTGAGCATAAAAAAGGACGCCAGCTGTCATGATCTTTGCGATGGTACCATGTCTTACAAGTGATTTATTTGAATGTTTCCTCCAACCTGACATATCATCCTGTTCTCTTTCCACAGCTGAAAAAAAATTGGCATCAGCACCAAGTGGGAAGAAGAGCCACAAGGCAGGAAATGACCTTCCTGAGACCGTAGGGCAGATCACAGGGATCTGCAGGCCTGGAAAATGCAAAGGAACTGGAGAAGGTTGCCTCCGTGGCTCCAAAAAGCCACTCAAATCCGCTGGGTTGAGAGCGAACCTTGTGGGTTCCCAGGTGTCACTGTGGTTGCCATGGGCTTCGTTACACGTTCTGCATTGCCTTAGGGAAGCCTGACCCGTGGAGGCCTGGGCTACGTCTCTCCGCCCTTTGGCTTTCGTTGGCCATTTTCAAAGAAGGGGAAGTCCTTTCCTGCCCATCAGGAGCTCTCCGGTTTGTGACTGGGACAAACCCAGGAATGACAAAGGGAGAAGGTTGCATTTCAGCCTTTCTCCCCATCTTGGCTGAAAGCAGCAACCCTGCCTTCCATCTCCAGTTTTCCTGAACCAGGACGGTCCTTCAGCAATTGGGAGGCTCATCCATTCTCCCGTCCTCCTTCCCTTCTCCAGGCTCGGCCTTTCCAGCCCTGGACCCTTTTCTAGCTCCTCCTGATCCAGGTGCCCAACCCTCACCTGATTGCTGCCCTCCCGGAAGGAGGAAGATGCAGCCCATTCAACGTGTGACTGGGCAGGAAGGCCCAGCCACCTCCTTCCTCCCAGCTGTGCCATTTGGCTTCCATGGTTGGCCTGCTAGGCTATTTACAGAGAAAATGCTTCCCTGCGAATTCCACATTGCCAAGTTTGCACACTTAATTGCACGCCAGCTCAATGCGTTCTGCCTTTTCCCCCCTCGTGAAACGCCATTTGCGTTTTTCAGGTGCCTCCTCCCACCCCCCTCCAGTTACTTTGCTGCTTTTAGGTGCCGCTTGAGCTTCTGCTATGTGTTAATTACTATTGGGATGCAGTAATCAGCTTGTTGGGTTGTCAGCTTGTCAGAGAGCATGTTAATTTCATTTAAGCTTTGTTAATTTCACTCTCTCCGGTAATTTTCACTTTAGTCACCTCCATTCTTGAGGACCTGACAGCAGCAACACTGTTTAAGAAAGGCAGTCCAGTCTGACGGGGTGGGGCACTGGAGGGACAGCCTTCCTTCCCTTGCAAGTGGGTGGGGCCTCCAGGGAGCATAAAGGCAGAAGCAGTGGTAGGTTTCTGCAGGTTCGCACCTACTCGCGAGAGCCGGATAGTGAAATTTAGAGAACTGGTGAGAACCGGTTCCACCAGCGTACCTGGAAGTAAGTCTGGCCTGCGCTGCCGGTAACCCAACGGGAAGGAAAGGAAAGGAAAGGAAAGGAAAGGAAAGGAAAGGAAAGGAAAGGAAAGGAAAGGAAAGGAAAGGAAAGG
>JAPKID020005611.1:0-11036 GCA_026931265.2 Tropidonophis doriae | reverse complement strand
TTTACTGTTACTATCTTTCTTCCATCATGCAAACTGCCCAGTGACATGAAGCCCCCCAGCCACGCCCACCAAGCCATGCCCACATAACCTGTCATAAAAAAAATTGAATTCCACCATGGAGGGGGAGGGAGGGGGGCACTGAGGATCAGTTTCTGGCACCAAGGGGGCGGTGGGCTGAAAAAGTTTGGGAACCACTGCCTTAGACTGTAAAGCGATTGAACTGGTCTGTCCTAGAGATCAACTTTGACTGCTCTTAAGAAGGCCAGATCCTGAAGATGAAACTCAAATACTTTGCCACGAGAAGGAAGGAGTCACTGGAGAAGAGCCTCATGCTGGGAAAAATTGAGGGCAAAAGATGAAAGGGGTGAGAGAAAATGAAGTGGCTGGATGGAGTCATTGAAACAGTAGGCATGAGCTTAAACGGACCCCAGAGTATCGTAGAGAACAGAAAGGCCTGGAGGAACGTTGTCCATGGGGTTGCAATGGGTCAGACATGACTTTTCAACTAACAACAACAACAATGGAGAATTTCAGGGTGATCCAGTGCTTCTTTTCCTTTTTCTCTCTCCTTCAAGCATGTGCATGTATGAGTAGGATGATGAAAAGTCCCCATGGATAGATCCAGCCTTAAATAGTACGAATACGCAATTTCCAACTCAGAACAAACATTGCGTGAAGTAGTTTTTATACCACCATATAGTTGATTTCTCTCTTGCTTCATTTTGATTCTTTGTTTGGTTCTATTTGTTATCAGATTTTCAAAAGAAATTTTTAAAAAATCTTTTGTTTGGGCTGCTGTTCAGATTTGTGGAAAAGTTCTGAGCACAAACTAAGCTTTATTTCTTGTAAAATTGAATAACGCTCAGAAATAAAGAAAAGTGAGAACGATTTCAAAGAAATGCTTAAATTAAGTAGGAGGATATAAAAATGGCAGCAGTAGAAGACAGCTGCAAATTTAAATAATTAAAATAGAGAGAGAAACACACTGTAAAAATATAAATATCTGCTTTTTAAAGTGATTGCATTTTTAATATTCATTTCCAGTTTATATAATTGAGGGGATAATATTGACAATTCACTGAACAAGATAAGTACTCCATGGGTTGACAAGAGGAGCTGATTGTTTTCTAAATTAATTGAAATTTAACACATTGCATTCATATATTTATTTAATACAAACCATTTCTTAAGGCATAGTTTACAAATATATAAATAAATGATCAGCTTTAAATAAAACATCCAATAAAAATATAATTCGCTTGTTTATGCAGCATGAATTAAACAGTAATGAGCACCCAATGAAACATTTATCAATTTATTTATAAAATTCATATTCAATTACACAGAAAGTTTTTATAATCATTGCAAGGTTTTAAATTTCCAAGATCTTTATTCCCACAAGATATTTAGAAAACAAAAGGAGCATATAGCACTTATACGACGAACAAGGATTTTTGCATCTTGGTAGGCAGGGATGAGCTTCAAAAATTTTAGCAAAGGGTTACAATACAATACAAAAGCAGAGTTGGAAGAGACTTTAGAGGTCTTCTAGTCCAACCCCCTGCCTAGGCAGGAAACCCTATACAATTTTGAACAAATGACTATCCAACATCTTCTTAAAGACTTGCCGTGTTAGGGCATTCACAACTGCTAGAGGCAAGCTGTTCCACTGATTAACTGTTCTGTCAATAAATTTCTCCTCAATTCTAAGTTGCTTCTCTCCTTGATTAGTTTCCACCCATTGCTTCTTGTTCTATCCTCAGGTGCCTTGGAGAATAGTTTGGCTTCCTCTTCTTTGTGGCAACCCCTGAAATATTGGAACACTGCTATCATGTCTCCCCTAGTCCTTCTTTTCATCAAACTAGACATATCCAGTTTCTGCCACCGTTCTTCATCTGTTTCAGTCTCCAGTCCCCCAATCATCTTTGTTGCTCTTCTCTGCACTCTTTCTAGAGTTTCCACATCGTTTCTACATCATGGCAACCAAAACTGAATACAGTATTCCAAGTGTGGCCTTACCAAGGCATTATAAAGTGGTATTAACACTTTTTTGATTCTATCCCTCTGTTTATGCAGCCCAGAACTGTATTGGCTCTTTTGGCAGCTGCTGCACACTGCTGGCTCATATTTAAATGGTTGTCCACTAGGACTCCAAGATCCCTCTCCCAGTGACTTCTATTGAGCGAGGTATCACCTATAGTGTATCTGTGCATTTCGTTTTTCTTGCCTAAATGTAGAACCTTATTTTTTTCACCATTAAATTTCACTTTGTTAGATAGTGCCCAATGTTCAAGTTTGTCAAATTTCTACTAATATGTTTCTCAACAAGCTGTGTCAACACTAGAATTCAGGTGTCAGGACAAAAAGTGAGTAATTGTATCAAGTACACTTACATTTGAATAGCATAATAAATAAATAAAACAAGGGTAATGCATATATTTATTTATAAAAAAATTCAGCAGCAAACATATTTCACTCTAAATATTCAGATTATGTCTATTTTTTAATTGTTATGGATTTGCTGAAAAGGTTGAAGCATTTAATAATTAATTCTTGGCTTATTGATCATTCAAAACAGCTGCTCAAAACATATTCCAATTTCTAACCATAGGCAACATCTTACCTTTGGCCCATGAGATGATTTTTTCTTCACTTCAGAAAAAGACAGGGAATTAGTGGGAAGATTAGGGAGATGAAGACTTTGCCCTGAAGCAACTGATGTTCCATCTGACATAACCATGATCTACAGTGATGAAGTAATAAAAATATTAGACACGTTTATAAAATAAGATTGAATATAAAGATCGTGGAGGCAGTATTAGGTAAACACTTCTGTGGACTGTGTGTAATTGACAACTATGTTATTAATGCTACATGGCTATCACCAGAATAGAAATGACAAATTGAAGCAATAAAAGTATCTTCAACAGTGGCTTTAGAAGCTCATAAAAATTAATATACTGTACAAAGAAATAACATGAATAAAAATTATAAGCTTGACGAATTCATTCTGGAGATCTGTTTCCCTTACACCACAAATAGCAATGTTTGAAGGGTTGGGGGTTGAAATTCAGCCTCCCAAACTTTTGAAAAACTGCATAAATTCAAGCGTTCTGGTAAGAAGGAGCAGAACTATTTTGTATGCATATTTGTGGATTTATTTGAATTTTAAGGAGAATGGGACAGAGAATCTTTGGGAAGCAGGACACTCCTATTTTCATCCTTAAATCCTCCCAAAATGAAGACATTGGATAGTTTTAAAGGACTGGAAGCAGTTTTCTAGATTCCTTCCACTTCCATACCAATTCTTAACCACAGTGGAGCCAGGCCAAAATATGCTAGAAAAAAAAATAGAAATAGGACTGTTTGGGGAATGAAGTGATTTGGTAAGGGCATTTATATTCATTTTCACATAATCAGTTTGCTGCGGACACCAATGCTTTCTGCTGCAGCCTAAATCCATATATTTTGCCACCACATTTAGACAATACATATATTTTACATGGTTTATGCACCTATGCAGGCTGTCATTGGAATGTTCACATTATGTATACAATGAAGTCAGATGTACCATCTGTTGAATCACATAGATTCTGAAGACCAACATAGACAGCCCAGATTTCACTTGAAACCAAATTCCCTAGGAGGGAAATTGTTTGAATTCATAAATGATCAAATGAAAAACTGCAGTTCCAGGTAAATAATCATTCTTTTTGTTGGTAATAGAAATAAGCATTAAAACATATCAAGCAAAACTGTATTATGGTCAGAGACCAGAGGAGAGTGGAGTACAAAGGATTTGAAAGCATAAAAGATACATCAGGATTTTTTTAAAAATTACAGTAAAAAGCTTTTTAAAAAACAGGAAATTCTAGAATCTAAAAGCAGCAGGGAGAAGTAAAATTATCCTATGCTCCCTGGATAGTTATGCAATAATGGTGAGACAAGGCTAGGACAAATGTCTCTGTAGTACAAGCACTGGAGACGAAGAGGTTCTATTGTTTCTGCATGTCCAGAGTTACAGATACATTGTCTCCCCAGGTAGGGGGCCTTCCTTTATCAGGATAGTTCAGTTGAGGGGAGCGCATGACAGCATGCCAGAGTAAAGACCCCCCAGCAATTAGTACTTCACGTTAAATAAGGGGGCGGGGGGAAGAAGGACCTGTTGGGTCTCACTGCAAAGGTTGGGGACATAGCCAAGTTATATTGGTGTTTTGTGTCTGCTGTACATTATTTAATGAGTCCTTTGGCCTAATTGTCTCCCATGCTGATTAAAAGATTTGGAGAGAAGTCCAAGGATGATTTTTTTTTTGTTACAGTGTCTTTTTCCATGTAGACTGAAAATCATTACTCATAGTTAGTGAGGCAAGGTTAAAGGGAGACAAGGTTAATACAAGCCAGTAGTTGATCATGGTCACCCATACTCTAGCCTCTAGTTTCATGAGACCTGTCTCTAGTCTCAGGGTGGTATTAGAGATACACATTAAAATATATTACACTCTGAACATTTGGATATTAAGAACGTTGTATTTATTTATCAACCATAGGCTAGAGCTAATAATATTGTTTTACTTTCGTAGAAAGATTTTAGTATATGATGTAAAATCCTGGATAAAGTCATGTTTTCATATGAATATACTGTACATCTGAACTGGTCTTGTTGTATTATGGAAGTCCAATTTATTTTAATGTAAATGTATTTATTAATGTAAAAATATTAATCAGAATTCAATAGTAACTACAGCAAGTATAAACAAATTTAAGAATTCTTCACCCCCACAAGGTTAAACAGATATTTCTTTATTCTATATTGGTCAATGTTTAATTTGTTATTTAAAAATGAACTTTGAGCTGTTTTGTTTCATACTATATAATTTATTTAGATATATAACTTTTTCTTTCTTCTTAATTTGTGTTTGTTTTCTTTTCAGTTTTATATTTGGTCTTTTCTTATGTATCTTTATAGATTAAGAGCAATAACAAGGAGTCTGTTCTTCATCATGATCTTGACATTATCACCGTCTTCCACAGAACCCACAGCTTTGGGAAGGATGTAAATGAGGCAACGATGGAAGAAAGAGATACCCACCCAACCAGCCAGATAAACCACAACAATCCTGGCAATCAATGATGGCAGATATCATGGCCAGATTATCCTTACCCTGATCAACGTGATTCACAGACATGTATAAATAACAAGATTCTAACCAGGAAAACAATGGTCATGTGAGGTAAGTAGACAACTTTTCTAAAGATTAATAATCATTTTTTGGCAATCCAGATACTGTTGCTCTTTTTGGCTTGTAAAACAAAAGGCCAACTTAGAACACATACCATGTAAAGGCATAATGTGATTTGCCTTTTTCAGCTTATGATATATGAATAGGATGCGTGTGTGTTTGTAAGATTTGTTTGTGGTTTCATGGCTTATTTTAAGTATGTATTTGTGAATGCTCAGGAACAAAATAAAACAATTGCTTAAATTATAGTCATCTTGCTTATATATGGTCATCTTGCTTATTTATAAATCTGATTTTGACTTGCACACTAAAATACAGTTGAAACAATTGTGTACATTTATGAATTTAAATGAGACATATTTAGCCTTCACCAGCCAGTGCTTATCATTCTTTTTTTTTCTTGTAAAATTATGTAGACACCATGATGAAAGTAGACCTAATAGCAGATTATTCTGCAGTAAAGTATGATTTTCTTGGTGTATGTGTGTACATTGTATATAATATGCCAAGTATTTTATATGAATGAAATATCCTATATACTTCATTAACCCAAATACATTCAAAAATTAAGCTAAGAACTATGAATTCAAATGAAATTACACTTTAAACAAATGTGGCTATGTCTGCAAGGTTAGCAGGAAGAAACTGGGCTTTACTAAGTTTTTACACAAATATTTAAAAGGCAGAATGTAAGTTTCATTTCATATTTTGCAGAAATTTTCAATAAAAGATGCTACCCCCCCTCCCCAAATTACTCTGCTGGAGGAAATTCTTTAATATATTGTTAAGCACAGCAAACAGCAAAAATATTAAGTAATCTTGCAAAGGATTTTTGGGGGTGAGGGAAACCACATATCAATTATTAACACTGAATCGGGTATTCTGAAGTGAATGAGCTTTGAATTTCTTTTTTAAAAATTCCTTTTTTCTCTCAAAGAAGCAAATCTGTTTTTATAAACTCAATCTTACTGTTTCAATTACTGTGTAGGTGAAACACAAGAAAAATGGAAGAAATATTAATTTGAAGATGCTTTTAAAGCACTCCATATTTAACTCTCAACTTGATTCCCTGTAAAGGTTCTTAATAAAGTGGTAAACTACTATTTTTTTCTTTCACATGTGTATTCAATCACATGAGCATTGAAAATTAGGTTCCCGAGCTCCTTTAGGGAGCAGAAATCTAAGTCTTTTTTGCAGGGCTTTTATCCTGGTATATAAGATCTGCATCTCTGCTACTATTTCACTTTTATTTGGTGTCATTGGCTTAATGTTGTACCTGAGGTACCTATATTATGTGATCAAGTTCATCTGTGCAAAAAAAAAAAGCTCCTTTTCAACTTAAGTGATTTTGCTATGGAGGGAGGGAAACAATTTTCACTGTGCTTAGAATCTACTTCATGATTTGCTGTTTGTTATTATACAAACTCACCCCTCCAGCTTTAAGCAGCTTTCTTCTGAACTCCTCTGTTGGGTTGTTGAAAGTAAGTTTTTCACAGCGAAGATGGTTTACAGGTGGGTGTCCTTCCAGATGCAGGAACAGATCATAGTCAAAGCGGACTTTCTTCGGTTCTTCCTGCAGGTTAGAACACAGTCAGACACAACTGGAGGGGGAAACTGACACTATACGACATGCTGGCTTCTTATCACAATACTCTAGATTGCATTCATTTCCTCATAAAACAATGTGGTAATTGGTTTTTAAAAAGTGAATAGACACTTTTTATGGTACTTTCCACATTGAGTGATCTGGGACTCTGAACTGGGACTCTGGGATTTTTAAATTATTGATAAAGAAAAGGCTATTTTGATTCTGATCAAATCAAATTTCATTTACATTTACAGATTATTTACAGTTCATTTTGTGTCAGTCACTCATATAGCATTTCTTCAGCAATCTTTTACACTGTAAAATTTTTGCATTAAACTGATAAACACCTACCATAAGCATATTAATTAATTATTTTATTTATGGAATTTATATCCTTGTATTGCCAAGTTGGCATCGATTATCCATAAACAAAATCAAGGTGCTAATTATTAGTTTTAGTTTTAGTTCTTTTTTTCCCCTACAGCTTATTGCGGCTATTAAGATCAACCAACAATTCCTAATTAATAATGACAACCATGAAACAGATCAAGTGCTTTTTTTCTTTATTACTAGCAACACAAATACTTTCAACTACTGCTTGATGATATTACAGTGCATCTCAGTGAAAATTTTTCCTATGTGTTTGTGAAAGGTTTTATTATATATACTAGCTGTAACCAGCCATGCATTGCTGTGGCCCAGTCTGGTTAAATGGCCAACCAATCTGTGTGTAGCTGTACACCTGCACACACAAAGACATACACACAACCACTGTATAACCCTCAACTTACTTACCTACTGTATTTCTCCCTCTCTCTTTCTATCCCTCTACCTACCTACCTACCGTATTTTCCGGTGTATAAGACGACTTTTGAAATGAAAAAAGTCAATTGAAAATCGGGGGTCGTCTTATACGCCGGAAAATACGGTACTGTATTTTTCCCTCCCTCTCTCTATCCCTCTATCTACCTACCTACCTACCTACCTACCTACCTACCATATTATTCTCTCTCTCTCTTTCTCTATCCCTCTACCTACCTACCTGTCATGCAGCCTCCTGGGACCAAAAATGGGCCACCTGGGAATGTGTCACCTCCCATACCTAGTTTTGGGCCCAATAGGCATCCATACAGCCTCCTGGAACAAAAAATGGGCCACCTGCGAGTGTTCATCCCCCATGCCTAGTTTTGGGCCTAGTAGGTGTCCATACAGCCTCCTTGGACCAAAAATGGGCCACCTGGGAGTGTGTCACCCCCCCATGCCTAGTTTTGGGCCTAGTAGGCGTCCATGCAGCCTCCTTGGACCAAAAATGGGCCACCTGGGAGTGTGCCATCCCCCATGCCTAGTTTTGGGCCTAGCAGGCCTCCATGCAGTGTGGCAATGTTGGAAGCTTATTCAGTTGCTAAGGAAACGACTGTTGGAAATGTGAGGAGCCTGTGCATGATGCATCATCAGAAGCAGCCGGATGGGAGGAGCTACAGGGAGGTGAAAACCTGAGATGTGTGAACCTTTTACATTTGTGCTGCTTGCACATGACACACGTGTAACAGCCACACAAAATGTATGTATGATTGCATCGGAAGTCCTTGGGAACATTGTGTGAAAATTTGGTGTCGATCGGTGAAGTACTTTCTGAGATTAATGGCTTTGCACAAACTATTTTACATTTTTATTTATATAGATTGTAAAAAGTTTAATTATATCTCAGCTATTTTCAGGATGGAAATGAATTGTTATAGAAGCTATACTATTATTGTTTGACAAAAAGTCTATTTGTTTAGCAAGTTCTCTAAGAAAGGATCACCTCTGTGTATTGGACAACCGTAATACAGTTTATATAATAAAAAGAATTAAATTACTATTGTGCTGTATATATAGCATAGTAATTGCTAGAGAGCCAGAAGAGGACAACTGCTGTACAAAGAAGACTTCATCCTAAAGCAAATCCACAATCAGCAGGATTTTGGGGGTTTTACACCTGAGGCTGGGTAAATTCAGACTGCCAAGAAACATAAGTTGAAAATGACAGTCATAAAAGAACCCTTATTTTCCAAGCAAAATCTAAAGTATGAGTAACATGATTTAATAAAGAATACAATATTTTAAGTTCACTGTTACAACCAAAAGGACTCATCTTTTCTACATAAAAACAACATGAATAGGACCTAACATGAACAAAATATATTTGAAATAATTTGAGCAAACTTCACAAAACTACTGTTCTGAACTGCTATGTGCACGGCATAAATAACAGCTAACCATCAGTTCTCTGTACAGTTCAGAATGGCCAATAGCGTTGTTAAAGGGTAAAATAATAATGTGTGGACCAGGATTACATAACGAATCAGAACTAGAATTCATGTAGTCTAGTATTTTCTTATTTCAATGGTCAGCCAAAAGCTTCATAGGAAGCATAAGCATGTCATAAGAGCTCAGTTTCCCACTCTCATTTTCCAGTAAATGGTACTGAAAGATTTATAAGAGTAATATAATGCCATTTAATGTTTATATAGATATAGTGGGAATTTAGACTGTGTGTGTCAAAAGTAATTCTTTCCATTCTATTTATAAAAGTAGAAAATATATTCCAGTCTCTTGGAAAAAAAATAATATTCCTATCTGAAAGTCAGAAGTTTGGGTGTTTGAAGAAATTTCTAGCTACTCAAAATATTTGGATTTTTCAGAGAATATGTATTGACCAAAGCCAATTATTTTAAGAATGGCTACTAGCTATGATTTGAGTCTACATCATCTAATGAAATACATTATATTAAAATGCTTATTTTCAAAATAGTAGAATTGAATTAAAACAATAAACCCAGTGACATTCATTATTTTCCAGTGAGTGAAATTTATTTAAGGTAAAATATAGGAGCTTGGCCAAAACAACAGATGGTAGATATAACTTCAAATCCTTAATTTCCTCTAAACTATACTAAACTGTATGATGTTTTCATTTTAAATTTTAAATACCACAAAGATCAGCCTCTTTCCTTAACAAAGCATTATCTGTCTTATTCTTCCAAAATATACCGGTCTCCATCTCTCATCTCTCATCTTACAAATTCATTTTCTATTTCAGAAGAAACCCAACATCACATGAGTAGAAGGCAATTTGACCAAAAGACTTTCCTTTTCCCTCTTTTCCCTTATGGTCCTATATACATTCTTAAATAATCCTTCCTAAAATCAAAAGAATTTACAAAAAAATGTGATATGTGTTTAACAGTCCTGAAGTGGACAAGTATGAATCAATTAAAATTGGAAAACTATTTGTTCTCACTGCAAATCAGTCAGAAACATTTCACAATGTTCTCAAACCTTTTGGTCTCATTCTTAAAAAGTGACTGATCCATAACTCTTTGCTTTATGTGGATTATATTTATCACTATTTACTGTAATACAAATTACATCTGAGAATTAAAAAAATATGTATTGATTTCATGGAACCCTTTGAAGAGTCTTGGGGAATGCAAGTGGATTACCAGACCATACCAATTGCTCTAAACTTTTATTTTCTATAAATATTTTTAATGGGAATTTATAGAAGTCAGCAACTCTCCTTTCAAAAGAAGGGAAAAATTAGGTGAACTCCTATAATAAATCATTTCATTAAATATAAAATGGAAATATTCAATACACTATTGAAAATAACCAAAATCAGCTTTTACACTGTACCTTAAATAAATTTAAATAACCTGTATAAAAATGAAATTAATGAAGCTAATTAAAATATCCTGACTAGCTGTATTAGCTGTTTTAGGTATATATGTTTCTGTGTATCTCTGGGTTTGTTGCAGGGGTGGGCTTCAACCGGTACGGGCCAGGTTGCCCCCCCCCCACTCCCTTCTCCCGCCTGCCCAGTTGCCACTCCATCTCTCTCTTTTTCTCTCTCTACCTGTTCGCACTATGCTTTCAAGCGTGGCACGAGGGGCAGAAGCCCCCGAACCCAGCGCGGAGCCTAAGCAAAGGAGGCGGAGAGCTGGGCGGAGGAAGTGGAAAACCCTAGCAATGGTTGCCTGCCGCCAACTTGACTCCATGCAGAGAGGGCTGCAGAGGGTGTCATAAAATAGATTGATCAGGGCGGTGTGCTGCTGCAAGAAGCCACACACCTACTGCTGGAGCAGCATTGCCCCACTGGGTTCGGGAGCTTCTGCCCCTTGTGCCACACTTTGTAACCACTGGAGACCCGCATGTTTTCAAGATGG
>JAPKID020005610.1:0-11037 GCA_026931265.2 Tropidonophis doriae | reverse complement strand
CCTCCGCAGGGGGGCAGAGGGAATAGGCAGCCAGTAGGGAGGGTTGCTACAGTGGCGCCCAGGAGTCCCACCATTGGCAAGGGTGGAGGAAGAGCCGCACTCGAGGGGCCAAAGAGCCACTTGTGGCTCATGAGCCGCGGTTTGCCAACCACTGCCCTAATTCCTTGCATCAGGGTGGAGTTGGGGCAATTGAAAGGAGCTAAGTGTGTATTGGCCAGATGCCCTTCGTGACGCCAAGGCAGAGTTCGCAATTGATATTTTCTCATTGTGCCTACACAGCCTCCAGATTGTGAGGCGCATTAGTTAGAACACAGTACTGTAGTTTACTTCTGCTGGCTGTCAGCTGCCAGCAATTTGGCAGTTCGATCCTCACCGGCTCAAGTTGACTCAGCCTCCCATCCTTCCGAGATTGGTAAAATGAGGACCATATCGTTGAGGCAATATACTGACTCTAAATCGCTTAGAGAGGGCTGTAAAGTGGTATATAATTCTAAATGCTATTGCTATATGTCAGAAAAAAATATCTCTAGTTTCTGGTTGAACAGATGAATAAAGAGTAAAACTTCAGATCAACTGAATCTGAAAGGGGAAACAAGAATACTCTAACAATGTTGCCTATAATAACCCATCTCTGCTCATGCTTTTAACTTGCAAATTATTCCATCTTGGAGACAAAGCTGAATTGCACTGTATTGTTTAGAAGCTTAATTTTGCTGTGGTTTCTTCTGGATTATCTTTGTGGTTTGTTGAAGTGATTTTTGCCTGCCTTTGTTTGAATTGTTTTCTGCTCCAAACCTGTGGAAACTCAGGTTAATGCTAATCTTTAATTATAAATAGTAGGAAAGGCTTGCTAATCTCCAGATATAATGTGAATTTAGATCATCCAATGTAAGAAATTGCAGTGAATCATTTGGGAGAAAATTCTTAACCAGATTCATGACTATTGCACATTGTTTGCAGTACATTCCTATACCGCAAATGTGAATTGTAACAGTTATCTACATGCTATACTAAAACTCTCATGACCTTTAAGCGTTCAATATAGTGCATTATAGGGCAGCAATATTTGAATTACCTCAAATGCAGAATGTGTCCAAACTCCAGGACCCACAACTCCCAAAGGAATGAATTTCGGGAACGTTGCGGCTGCTTCATACTATTGGCTGCTATTGTAGTTCACATGATTTTCATTTTCAACTTTTCATGACAATTTCCAAGTTTTGCAACCCCACCCAACTTCCCTGCTGGAAGGGAAAGGGAAAGAAGGGCCAAATAAAGAAGAAGGAACCCTTAGCATGTACTGTCCCATGCACACTTTCCCTGGCCTGCACTACCCCCTCTGCACCTTCTCTGATTCATACAGCATCTCTTACGCTTGTCTGTGCACCCTGACCCAAGTTGTGCTCCCATGTGGTTTCCGTGACTTGTATGTCACCTCTTAGGCACCCCCATGCAGCCTTTCTGCCCCCACGACTCTTCCCTGGCCTGCATGACACCTTATGCACACCAGGCACTCTGCCTGATCCATACAGCCCCTTAAGCACTTGCACTGTCCCAAATGCTGTCTCTTAACATGTGCAGCACCTCTTGCAGAATCCTAAGCATCCCCAGGCAACCTTCCCAACCCATGCCATCCCATCCCCTGCTGTACCATTTCCAACTGTTGCAGCAACTCTGACATGGCCCTATGTCCCCTATGCATTTTTCTTGACCAGTACTTCCTCCTGTGTGCTGTATTTGATTTGAATGGCGCCTTTTATCCTTGTGACCTCCACGCATCCTTTTTTGAGAGTCCGGCAAGCTGGAAAAATAAAATATGCACAAAAAACAACAAATTGCAATTTTGTACTAAGTAATTTAGTTCTGTACCAAAACATATTAAATGTTTGCATATGTGTGCATCACACTTTTGTTTCATTTGCTGACTTCGCTTTGGGCCTGTTAATTAGGCAGGATTATGGAGGATGGTAAGATCTTGTCCAATTTAGTACATGATGCAACTAAGCCCATTTTGGTCGAGTATCATTATGTAACATGTCACTCTTCACACAGTAATGTTTTCTTGAGATTATACTAAATGTGAAACATTGGGTACATGTCTGTTTACAGAAGGCTATTACACAAGCCTGAGAACAATAACCGCTTTTGCTTTGCAGGAAACAAATGAAGCTCCTTTATCTGCTAGCATTTACGCAGAAACACGTCAGTGTTTGAAAGATCACCAAAGGTAACAAAAGATCATAGAATCATAAACCTTGGAAGTTTTCTAGCCCCTCCCCCCCACTTAAGGCAGGAGTCCTTTTACCATTCCGTACAAATGGATATCAATATTTCCTTGAAAACCTCCAACAATGGAGCAAGCACAATTCTGGCAGGCAAGCTGTTCCATTGATTAATTGCTGTCAGGATCTTTCTTATTAGCTTCCACCTGTTATTTCCTGTCCGGCGATGTGTTGCTTTGGAAAATAAGCGAACCCCCTCATCTCAATGACAACACCTCAAGTACTGGAAGCAGACGTGGTATTCAGCAGGTTCTGACCAGTTCTGGAGAACCGATAGTTGAAATTTTGAGTTGTTTGGAGAACCAGTAAATACCACCTCTGACTGGCCCCGCCCCCATCTATTTTCTGCCTCCCAAGTTCCAGCTGATCAGGAGGAAGGGGGATTTTACAGTATCCTTCCCGTGCCACGCCCACCAAGCCACTCCCTCCAAGCCATGTCACACCCACCCAACCAGTAGTAAAATATTTGAATCCCACCACTGACCAGAAGACAGCTATCATGTTGGCCTTAATCCTCTTCATTTGACTAAACATACCTAGTTCTCTTAACTCTTCCTGATACGATTTAATGTTATTTTTTTGTATCACTGTGACCAGAACCGGACACAATATTCCAAGTCTCACTAGTGCAATAGAATGGTATTACTTGTCATTACCTTGATGCTATCCCTCTGTTGAAACAACCTAAGTCTACATTGGCTTTTTTTGGACAGCTGCAGCACATTGCTGGCTCATGTGTAAATGATGAACCAGCATGGATATAGGATGCCTATATCCCTCTGAGAATTACTATTGTTGAACTAAGAACTGCCTATATCATGGGTGTCAAACTTGCTGTATCACATTGCCATCACATGACATTTCACTATGTTTTTCCCATTCACGGAGCTGTGGTGGGTGTGGCCTGTGTGTGACGCATCCCGCTTGTGGGCTGCCAGTTTGACACCCCTGGTAATACTCTCTGCATCAAAAGCAGCTCTTTATCAAATTATAATTTCAGGTATTGTAGTAAATATTGATTATCCACCATCTTTCTCTATTATCCTCATCAATATTTTACATTCCCAGGGTAAAAGACAATTATATGTCCTTCCCTCTCCCCTCCTATCCTTATTTTTCTTTCTGGTTTTGTTTCTAAATTTTTTTGTTTTAAATTTATGTCTGCATATTCAATGAAAACATTGTTTCTGCTAAGACCTCCAAAGTAATACATTTCATTTTATTTGTTTGCTTATTTATTTCTAATTAAATTCATTTGCAGCCCATGTTGTTTCGAAGCGACGCTATTCATAGATATTTTCTGCTTAGAACAAATCCACACTGTCTTCCTCCCTGTGATCATCCTTAAAATACTGGAAGACTGTTATCAAGTCTCCCTTTAGCTTTCCCTTCTTTAGGCTTTACATGCCAAGTTCCTTTAAGTTATCATTCTTCCAAGCCCCACATCAACTTTATTCTGCTTCTCTGTAATCTTTCCAGCATTTTTCTTCTATTGTGATGTCCAAAATTGAATACAGGATTCTAGGTGGAGATGCAAACTGACCACTGCAATGTAGAGTAAAACTATCACTTCCTGTCATCTCCATGTTAGCTCTCTTTGATGTAGCCAAAGACTGCATGGGCTGTTTTGGCAGCTGTAGCATACTGTTGGCTCATGCTTAATTGGTGGCCTGTCAAGACTCTTTTTTTTTAGTTCATTCAAAAGCAAGTATCTATTTTTATTTATTTTAGTTTGTCAAACATGTACAAGATAACATGTATAAATATAAACATGGACATGAAAGGAAATGAGTACAAAGAGATGGGGATAGTAGGCCAGAGATGGTGGGATGAGCTTATGCACGTCCCCTTTACAGACCTCTTAGGAATGGGGTGGGTCCACGGTAGACAGTTTAAGGTTGAAGCTGTGGGAGTTTGAGAATGTAACAATGTCAGGTAGAGCATTCCAGGTGTTTGACTACTCTGTTGCTGAAGTCATATTTTCTGCAATCGAGTTTGGAGCGGTTAACTCTCAGATATTTGTCAAAAGTACTATCCACTTAGATATAAAATCTTGTATTTGCCACCACTGAACATTTGTTGCAGGATTCTTTTGAATCTTGACTCTGTCTTCTGAGGTGTTAGCAATAGCAATCCCCAGCACTGTATCATCTGTAAAATTGCTGATATCTCTTTTATGACATTATCTAAGTTATTTATAAAAAACGTTGAAGTACATTTGGTCCAAAAAGAGAAGCCTGAGGTATATTTTCCCAGATAGATATACATCTATTAAACCCCATGTGTTGCATATAGTCATTCCTGCAACTATGAAACCCTCTGGCAGTCCATTCTGTAAAGCTTCACTTTCTGAAGGAAGTGGCTATGGTCAATTTAATCCAATGCCTAGCCCAAGCCTAAATATGTGTTATCCATAGCATTTACTTGGTTTACTTTCTTCAAAAAAGAGCAGTTAAGATTGGGTTTACATAACCTGTTTTTAACAAACACAAGCTGACTTTTAGTAAGCTTGTTTCTTTCTAAGTGCTTGCAAAGCTCCTTTTAATTATTGTTCTACGATTTTTTTCATGTATTGAGGTTAAGCTGATATGTCTGTATTTTCTCTAGGTCTGCTTGACTTGCTGCTTGACTTGTGTTTACTTAATCTGAACATAAAGAACTGTTGAAAGTTTAAAAAAACACCCAATGATCAGGGTGTGGAGAACGATCAGGGTGTGGAGAATGAATTATTTCTACAGAGGCTGGAGATAGGAGAAGTTCCTCCTTTCCAGAACTCTGCAAATGGGCAGAAGCATAACAGGAGAGAGGGTCAGGCTATTTCAATTGCAAAGACTTCCTCAAGCTGATAGGTATGTTACCAACTATTTAAATGGATTTTGAGAGCTTAGGCTTTTCTGTTGAACATTGATTATTATGCTAAATGCAGAGAATGACTTACAATATCAACTGCATTAAAACTTGCTAACTTGAAAAGGGTGGAATGGACAATTTTGTTAAATTTTGGCTTTTTCTAACTCTGTAATGGCAATTAAAATAAGACATTAAAAGTAAAGCATTAAATGCACTAATATTCCTGATTATGGACTTAACTTTTAAGAAAGTGCAGAAGCATTTCTGAAATTATTTGTCTTATTTGTGCAGGTGTCCAAATGATGAATCAAAAACTTTTGGCCGGTGAGTAAACATGCATATTTATTTATTTTTCCCTGCTGCAGCCTTCAACTATTTGTCTCTGTGTAAACCAGCTAGAAAGTAAGTCAATTTAAGGAGCCCCTGGATTTTACTTTCTTCCTCTCTTTTGGCTACAGTCATGGATGTTTGATTATGGCTCAGACAAATGTTCTGTCTGGACCATAATCAACATGATCCCTGATTGATAATTCCTCGGCTTCTTTTTCCTTGAAAGCCAGAAAAATCGAGTGGTATTTGCTTTTTCTTTAGTGAGCAAGACTTCTGAAGACAAAACAACGATTTTACAGTTCTTTCTACCATTTGCAGCCGCTTTAGAGCAGAGCAGCATAAGAATATCAATCTTTTTTAAAAAAAATAATAGGGGGAAATGGGGCAGAACCCTGTCAAGTTTCAAATAGTTAAAAGGAGAAGGTCGAAGTGGCTAAGTTTTCACAGTTCCATCAGAGATTGTATTGAAAAGAAGAAATCAAAAGCTCATATTAACAATCCAGCCTTTCACAACAGGCACCCCAGCTACCCTGGACAAAATGGCCCTTGAAGGCAGAGACCAAGAGATCCATGGCAGGGAGCCTAGCCCATCAGAGCACATACCAACCAACTGAAGCAAAGGCATCTGTGTAGGATGGAATGAAGGGCAGGAGGCAGAGTGTAGACTATCTTGCTCCTTCCAGAACAGATGAAAAAGCACTACTTTTGATGCAAAGCCAAAAAAACTCAAGTGGCGGTCCCCTTCCCAACAGGTTGCAGGAGTGAAGGGCTAAGGGTACAGCCAATCATTCCTGTTCCCTTCCAAACTGGTGGAAGTGCCCGTCCTTGTCCCTGGGCAAGTGGAAAGTAGAATCAGCCTTATTACAAACAAGGAAAATAGTGTTAAAGAAATGAATGGGATTTTTTTTTTTACAACCCTGGATATTAAAACTATAGTTTTAAACATAATGAGTAATTTATTGTTGAATTTAGTTGATCTCAGATATTTATTTTGTCATATTTTATGGACTCATTTGATCATCTGTCTCTGGTTTGGGAAATAAATAATATATGTCTATTGTAACCTCTTATCTATTCCTGATGTTGAACATTTTTGCTTTGCAGGTTTCATTGTTCTGCTGAATCTGCAGCTTGGTAGGATTCTTTTACTTGTATTTGTTAGCTGAAGAGAGTAGTTCAAAAAATCTTAAGCGGCCTGTTTTAGCATGACCAGAAGCAGAATTTAAAAAGATACAGTAGAAGAAGTGACTGTTTTAGGAACAAAGCACACCTAGAGTTGCATTTACTTTCTTAAATACTGCTTCTAATGTGAGAGCAAGAGAGACTGAAGTTAGTTAGAATCCCTATTTAAAGCATACACCAAATTCGTCTCCTTAACTACAGATTTCCCAATTCTCCTGGACCAAATAATTATATTCTAATGATATGATTCTTTTGTGATATATTCCAAAGGAACATAGAATTCATGCAAGTCTCTAATAGACCAAATTTACTTCGTACTGACACTAATCAGCATTAAGAGGAGTACAGAGAGCAGTCTCCTATTTGGACTAACTTACTATGTTGAAACTCTGCCCCCCCAAAACAAACAAACAAACAAACAAACAAAAAACCAAAAACTACAATGGTTTTAACAATGGCCTCTTGATTCTGGCTGATTTCTTTCTTTCACTCTCTTCTTTCTTTCTGGTGACTTCTGAAATATCTTGATGATATTCTCTCCCCTCTCTGTAGTTATTGCACATATTCAGATTTCCCTCAAAATCAACTTGCTGACACAATTTTAAATTCAGTGGTTAGTTCTTCCCCATTAGCCCTAGACAGCTCAAGTTTTAGTTTCTGAGTTTTATCCCATTGGATAAAACTTTCAGGGTTTTCTTCTCCCATATTGGCTTTAAGGCAAATTCTTTTAGCAGAATAATTTCCCCCTCATATAATTAAGACCTGCATAACTCTACAATATTTCTATCAGTTGCCTTACACATAATTTTAGAACAAAAATCCTTATTGATAAGTAGGATATACATGCTGACTAGTGTCTATATTCTCCTACTGATTCTAGATGGAATGAAAATGCTATTCTGTTATCATATACCCTAAATCTTTTGTTTTATGGTTATTATTGCCAGAGAAGATGGATGATATAACGTTCATATGCATGACTGATCCATATAGACAGTTTTTCAAAATACTCTGAGCTATGTCAACAGACAGTGCAAAGAATAATTAAAAAAATGATTATAATGACAAGGACTGATTCCTGAGGCCCAGAAATAAAGAACACACAGCGATATTGAAGCTTACGATCTCTGCCTTCCCTGTAATATTCCTACTTTTCTCAAAATATTCCTGGTTCTTAGCTGAAGTTGCTAATATCTCATTTATGAAATAAGTCACTTATAATGTCACCACTTAACTTAGAAAAGCTCATTGTTTCAGAAACCTTTTAATTTGACTCAATTTAATCATAGGAATGAATCAGTACTTTCAAAGGTCAAGTGTGCATATGTGCATGTTTTACATTTTTTTTAATAGTTTACCATTTTCCACTATTCTAAATACAGTGGAATTCTGTTTTTCCATCTGGGAAGAAGACAGATATTATGGTGAAGATAAACTGCATGCAAGTTTAGCCATTAATATCATCCCTTTTCAGGTTCTACCTACAAACTTGTCTGTTATGTCACCAACTGGGCTCAGTACAGGAAAGAACCAGCCAAGTTCACCCCAGATAACATTGATCCATTTCTGTGCACCCACTTAATTTTTGCTTTTGCGGATATGAACAACAATCAAATTACAACTAGAGAATGGAATGATGCAATACTTTACAGAAAACTCAATGCTCTAAAGAACAGGCAAGTAATTTTCTGGAAAAAAAACCCATATTTGTGTAACAATAATATTGCCTTTGTCCGTGAAGGTGATAGCATCAAACCAGATAAAACAGAAAAAAGCACTTAATTCAGATTTTATGGCTCATCACTTAAGTTATATACGGTGGACACTAAGTTATTGTTAATATTGTCAAAGGGTGGTAATTCCAGTGCTGGGACAGATATGAAGTAGTTAGGGCAGGCTGTGTCATGTCTATGAATTAGATCCCTTTTCCTTTTTCCGTTCTGAGAGTATCGGTATTTATTTTTCAAATTATTTTAAGGATATTATAGAGCTTTCTGTACAGTTTTGGGTTTTTCCCTGCTTAGCCAGACTCTTTTGATACACCGTTAGCGATTGCAC
This sequence comes from Tropidonophis doriae, assembly GCA_026931265.2. Taxonomy (NCBI): domain Eukaryota; kingdom Metazoa; phylum Chordata; class Lepidosauria; order Squamata; family Natricidae; genus Tropidonophis; species Tropidonophis doriae. The sequence goes on along the minus strand of JAPKID020005610.1, from coordinate 2,335 downwards.
TTTGGAGCAAGATGATTCACAACCAACTTTACACAGACCAATTTTATGTTTTCTGGATGAAGGAACATTGGATATTGCTTGAAGTGGATATATGTCCTTGGGATCAAACCAATGTATGCAAATAACTTTTTTTTTTGCAGATATAGCTCTAGTATATATCCCATAAAACAGAATGTCTTAAGTTAAAAGCCAATGGTTCTCTGCTCTCTTTTTCTCTTTTACCATTAGGAAAATGCAAATGTTAGTTATGAGTGTTTATATATATCTTTAGCCTGTTACAAACATAACCAGCCAGCCAGAGGGTTTCACTTGTTGAGTGTGAGATAGATAGACCCATAGTTCTTTCATCCAGGAGAAAATAATAATTTAGAGAATCAGAGTAAATCATTATCTAATTAAAATAATACTAACATAAGCCTTAAGTATTTAGATTTGTTATATTGGAAATAACAATGAGAAAGAGAAAAGGGGAAATGGTGTTCTGTATCTCTATTGGACCTGCTAGAGAAGCCAAGAATCTAAAAGCCTTTTATGTTTGGATCTATCATGCATGGCTTCTTTAATCTCTACTGTGTCAATAAAACCTTGGCACAAAGTTTTCTTCAAAGCAATAGCAATAGCACAGACTTATATACCGCTTCACAGTGCTTTACAATCCCTCTAAGCAGTTTATAGAGTCAGCATATTACCTCCCACAAACTGGGTCCTGATTTTACCAACTTTGGAAGGATGGAAGGCTGAGTCAACCATGAGCCAGTGAGAATCGAACTGCCAAACTGCAGGCAACCAGAAGTCAGCAGAAGTAGTCTGCATTCTAACTACTGATACACGTAAAACTACTCGTACACATAAAAAAGGAAACAGTTGATAGGAATCTTGGAATAATTTTTCAAGACATATATTATTTTGTTGCTTGTCAATATACACAGAATGTTTATATTATTTTTCTTGCTTTCCAGAAATAGCAATTTACTCACACTGCTGGCAGTTGGAGGGGGAACCTTTAATAACCAAAAGTAAGACATTTCTCCTAATCGTTTCCACTGAAAGAGGCCATATATTTGTAATGTGATTTTTAATCTGTTCTAAAAGAGATAGGAATGGATGGAGATTCCATCTCTGCAGCTGGGAAGCAATTCTGGTGACAAAAAGGTGATGGAAACCACATTTACATACATAGAAAGTTCTATGGGGAAGTCAAGCAAATACTGTTTACTGTTCAGTCTAAAGCAGAGGTTCCCAAACTTGGCAACTTTAAGACTTGTGGACTTCAACTCCCAGAATTCTCCAGCCAGCTCTGAATTCTGGGAGTTAGATTTAGATTTAGATTTTATTCCATTTCTATACCGCTCCTATCTCCCCAATGGGACTCAGGGCGGTGCACAGGAAAGTTAAAAATACCAACTGTAATAAATACAAACACACGTTAAAATATAATTAAATTAAATATACCTGTGCTAAAATATAATTAAAACTACTAAAAAATAAAAATTATATTTGTTGTTTTGTCTTTGTTTGTTTTAAAAATAAAAAATTTATTTAAAAAAATAAACAAATACACTCTGAATTGACCATAGTGGACTGGAGAGACAAATAATCACAAAGACAATATTAGCTGCCTATGTTCCTAATGACACTATGTGTAATTCCTGATAACAAAGAATATGTAGCAAGAAAAATAAATTCCCCTGTACAAACCTGACTGATTTTGACTCATTCTACTGTATTTCTGTATAATTCTTTCTTAGTACAATTCTAGGCAAGAAGCTAATCTGAGCTGCTAATTATCAAAACATCTATGTTGCTGTACTCCTTTGGTTAGATGCAAATGTGTTCATCATATGGGAATGCACCATTTGATAGAAATTGTTACATCTATTGGATTATGGAAACATAAAGGAAGGCCATTTATAGAATGGGCTATATCACAAGAAAACAGATGCAGAGAAAAGATTTCCTGACAGGAAAGATAAATAACAGCTCCAGGTGTCTATGAAACAATCATAACAACAACTCTAAAATGCCAGAGAGAATCTGCCAATAATCAAGTCAAGAAATTATGTCTATGTAGAAACAAATTGCAAAAGAGCTAAGAATGTTATGCTACGGCTAATCTGTTATTACCTAGGGGTGACACGATAGCAGTGTTCCAATATCTCAGGGGTTGCCACAAAGAAGAGGGAGTCAAACTATTCTCCAAAGCATCTGAAGGCAGGACATGAAGCAATGGGTGGAAACGAATCAGTTTCCTCGGCATCTGGATAAAATGGATTATCTAGACCCACGCCAGTCCGGCTTTCGACGCGGGCACAGCACTGAGACGGCATTGGTCGCA